>VYZU01067216.1:0-10918 GCA_013401355.1 Ceyx cyanopectus
ATCAGAAGGGTTTCCTTGCACTTCCATGGGATTTGGGTTTTGTCCACCTTAATGCATGCAGTTGTCTTTCCTGTCTTACATCTGCTAATTTTCCAGTCGAATTTTGTAACTTTTGCCTGGGAGATCTTACTGTAGCCCCAGCAAGGAATCAGTTCTGCCCCACAGTATCCAAAAATACCTCACATTTAATGGAGGATAGTTACTTGGTGCACTTTGGGCAGAATAACCTCTTGTTCACTGATCTGTTCAACTGTTAGCCTGAAACAATTAACAGATACAAGCCCTACAAAAATAAAAAATAAAAATAAAAAAAAAGATGCCATTTTGATGTCTGTCAATAGCAAGCACAATACTTCACATTAGTTTGCATGTTTTCACTTTTAGCTAATAGTAATAATTGAAGTATTTCATTCTTTATATAAGTAGATAAGTATCAGAGATCTTAAGACTTCACTTTGTCTTCGGAGCTGATTTCAAAGTGTTTTGATTATACCTTTAAATGATTTTTANAGTGAATATTTTACAACACTGCGACCAAGAATAGACCATGCCCCTAAATCTCTTTCACATTTTTGCCTGTAATTTATTTGTAAGGCAAAAGAAAGTACTTGGGAGTCATTGTTCAAAGGGATACAGTATATGACCTGTGCCATTTCAATGCTTTGAGAAGTCTGAACACGTTAGTAGGTAGCGTGAATCATTTCCCTGTGTTGAATTTGTAGCAGTAACAAAGCATTTTCTTTACAGCAGCAAGTCCAGATTCTGTATGTGTTCTGCCCAAGCAGGACAACTATTTAGCCATAACGTACTTTCAATTTAGAGTTTTGTATTACAGTGAAAACCAACATTTTTTTTAATTTGTGATAAACCTGTATTATAATGCCTTATTTATTTTTAATCTTGTACAGTGTTATAAAGCAACAGAAAACATTGGCCTTTCATGTATTATTCACTTTAAAAGATGTATTGTATTATGAATTTTTGTAAATAGTTTTAGCTGGGACAGGTAATTGCATGTACACTTGTATAAAAAGAGGCAAAAAGGCACACTTTTAACAAATGTTAATGATTTTTGTAAGAGACATTTTACATGTGCATGGATATGATAAATCCTTTGGAAATTGATGTCATTTTGCTTTTCCTTGAAATCTACTGCATGCCACTCATGCCTGACTTCAGTAAAACAAAACAAAACAGTAAGTTTTCCTGAATGTTTTTGACATATCACTTCTGGCACAGAGTTAATTCCACTAGTTGCATGTGCGTTCAGCAAAGCAAAACCAAAATGCAAAGAAAAAAAATAAAGAAGAAAAATAATTGAATAATTGTGATCTGCCAACCTCAGAGTTCCAAGATCCATAATACAGTATATCAATATCTATGCTATCTTCATAAGGTACCTTCTGGTCATTAGAAGCAATAATATCTACTTACTGTAATATAAAAACCAAGCAGATATTCTAGTTCATAATGGTGTAATATCTGACATTCAATGGGTATTCTCTGACACTGCATTTGATGTAGTCTTGTCATTCAGAAGGCCCAAGTGTCAACTCTGTCATTGCTGTATGCATGTGCAACACTATGGAAGGTGAAGGAGGTGAATTTGGCCCATGGACGTTACCCAGAGTTTACTTCTAATATGGTAATAAGTTATTGTATGTGAGAAGTACACAATGCAAATAGTTTTCCTAGATACATACATATGTATATATATATGTATGTGTATATATATATATAAAAATTAATTTTATTGGCTTTTTTGATTCATTTTCCAAACAATTTGTATGGCTAAGCAGAAAGTATTTAACGGAACTGTTAGAAGAAGATTCAGGGTGTTCTCTGGCTTTGAGACATCTGAGTTCTGTGCAACTGAGTTAGTCCAACTCCCACTAAAGCCATGTTTACAGGGATACCTCCATTAGTCATCACAGCTCAATCAGTGACATAGGAATAAGAATCAATAACCAGTCCTCTAGCTGATTTTTTCCCATATTGCTGCTTTAAATTTTGGAGGTATTTTCTTTTTTTTTTTTTTACAATTGTCATATCTGTGTCACTACATCTTGGGACTACTTGTCAAATTACTTGTGAAATTGCTGTATGATGAATGAGGAGTATTGTAGAAGCATAACACTGAGGCAGAGGAAACACTGGTGACAGAGGGAAAAGGGCATGTGGACTGTGAATACTTTCTACTATGAAAAGTAAAGACTTTTTGTATGTTACAGATCTGAGCTACTTTTATAAGAGATTTGTTTATTTAATGAGGTGACTGTGGGGTTAACTTAATTACAGCTCCTGCAAGTACTTCTGCCATGGTAAGTTAAGATGTAGATTCTTACAAAGTATCCCAGTTGCCTGCATTCAAGAACCACTTAACTGATTAGCTTATTACATCAGTTAAGTGTGTCTAACAGTTATAAACGAGCTCATCTGAAGTTCAGTGAGTTTTTTAATCTCAGTGTGGCATAATTGTTGTGACTAATGGCAATCTGGACTCGGCTTCCCTACCCCCAGCACTGTTTCTGATTGGCTTTTTCCAGAATGTATAGACTTTTTTTTACGTCTTTGTTCCTTTTAATCCATCTCTCACTGAGTTTTCAGATCAAATATAAATCATGAATAAATATGTACATGTAAATAAATGGGGGGAAAGTACATTTATAGGGAGGCTGCCTGTGCTTTTTAATTACTCTTCAAAATATCACACTTCTTTGGTGGCCTGGTGTGACTTACCATTTGATCAGGGCAAGGGCAAAAAACAGGAAAAAGAAGGAAAAAACAAAAGCATGAAGTTAGCAAGAGCACAAAATAACACAAGGCAAAGAAGCCTGTGAGACAGCAATTGTTGGGAAGAATAGGTGAAAAGGCAGTACTCCTTCTGAAGTCAGGGGTAAAGCTCTGAGCGACATGGAACAGTCTGGAGTATCTGAGCTGGCAGAGTACTCAACCAGATTCTTAATTCCACAAAAATAAGGCTTGTGTTTAACTGCATGGCCTGGTCCATTTCTGAGTATTCATGTCTGCTCACAATCACAAGAGTGTTCAAGATCTCTTGATGAACTCATCTTGATGAACTTCATCTCTTGATAAACTGCTTTTAGAGTTTCTGAAGGAATTATTAGGAAAGGTTGGAGGTTGTCATCTTTAATGCCTGTTTTCTGACAATGAGGAAACACCTTAAAATTTGAATTAGCATTGGTTAATGGATATAGACTATGTGCTGAAAGGACTTGGTTTTGCTTGTGCCTTACTGCATGCCAGAGGGTCTGCTTCTTTATATTAGGATCCCCATTTTACACCTTCCGTGACATCAGACATGTCACACCTACATCAAACTGCAAACAGTGCTTCATCACTGTGAAGCTATTTTACTGCTTCATCTCCTGTATCAGTTTACTACCAGCACAGCTCTTGGGTGCAAGGAGTGCTCCAAGTATTTCTAGAAGAAGGCCAGCTACAGGTATATGGAGGTCCCAGATAAATAAGAATATATTTCTTAGAAAGCTCTGCACACACGGTTCTGCAGAAAATCTGGCAAGATAGTCTGGAGCTCCTTTGTTAAAGCTCTCTTCCCTCTTCTTCAGAACAGGATTATACAATATGTTGGTTAAAAACATCCAGTGCACTTACCTAGAGCTTGGGACTGCACTGCTGGATTTGCTAAACATAGGTTAGCCTGCTGGTAGGAACACAGAAAACAGTTCTTGTGGGCCAGGATAGGGTGTGCTTTAAATGCTGCAGTTGTGCAGACTACAGTGTCTTATTTTCAAGTGCCTGACTTGCTGCTTTGATCTTCCAGCTGTCATTAGTGGCATCAGTTATAAAAATATTGAGCTGGCACATTGAAGTTATTCAGGCAATTAAAAGACTCATGTCTTTTATTCCTTTTATTTGCATATCGGTGCAAAGGTTGTTCTTACATTTCAAGTACCATTAAATCAATATATCAAGAATTTTCAATGAATTGTACATGAAAATTAATTGCCATCACAAAATTGCTTCACGATAATTACATTCTTAAATTGTTACAGTAGAAATTCTTTGCATAGAATACCTGCTTTTTTTTATAGTACCATTAATAGGGTTAAATTAAAAAAAAATCAGTGAAGTGCTTAACAAGTACAATTGTCTGCACAGATTTGGACTTAGACAAAGCAAAAGTTGAGTACTTTTCTGCATTCAAACAAATGGTTGTTATGCAGAGGTAGCTTTGGAAAATGTTACAGAATAGAGCAAGAATGAAAGTAATGTTTTCAGAGTTACTGGTCTAAAATACAGAGTCCAAGAGAAGTTACCATTCCTAGCATAGTTTAGTCCAATACAGACAATTCCAGAGCAGCAATATTCTGTTCAGTTAAATTATGATAGAAGATTAAAACCTCTTCTTGGATGTTCTTTTTCACAATATAGCTGTTTATATGTTTGTCTGTGTGCAAATCATTGATTTGTGCACGAAATGTGGATAATGGTGCAAAAGAGCAGTAATATGCACATTTGCCATTTCAAGCAAATTCAGCCAAATTTGACTCATCTCTTAAAATCCCTGCCACTAAAATTTGTGATGCAAATCACAGCTGTCCGGGATTTATTCCTGCTGATTAATCCTTGTACTCTCTGCTGCCTGAAGGTTAATTTTTGCCTTTCTGGTATATGACCATAAGTTCCACTTGGAAATAAGATGTTAAGCAATTTTCTGATCTGTTAATTGAAAAGATTTTAAAGTGTATGTCATTCCTTCTTTTTATAATGAAATATTCAGTAGTCTAATATAAGAAGCAAAAAAAACCACACAGAACATCTGTTCTACAATAAAAATTGATCTGCCTAGGCATGATGGCACAGTGTCCATTGTAGGCTGACCCATATTTTATGCATTCTAGAAATATTTAAATTTAATAAGTGCCATAGCACTAAGAGGTGAAGGAGCTAGGCATGCCTGTCTGCCTCTTAAACACCACATAATTCTTCTATGGATGCAAAAATGTGGCCAGCATCTCATAAAACATTACTTAAGACATCAGTGCACCTGCTGCCCTTAACTTGCCTTCAATTGTTCAGTGCCATCAAATTTTTTTTGTAGGTGGTTGCTGTCCACTCAGGCCTGCTTATCATCTCTCACTGTAGATCCCCCATCTCATGGCTGTCAACTTTCTTCTTTTTCAAAAAGAAAATGCATTTTTATAAAAGCACATTTTTTTTTCATATAAAAGATGCTTAGGGGAAAAGAAATTGCTTTGACATAATCTGATTAGGAAACAGTACAAGTGATAGTAAACCTGAAAGGGGAAATAAACATACCCTGTGGTGGTAGTGCAGGTACCAGCAGCTGGCAGCAAGCTGGGCAGTGAGGCTTGACCCTGCCAGCTGCAGACAGAGTAGCATCTCTGTTCATGTCCCCAGAGATAAACAAGAGTGGGGTAGATAATTCAATTTCCCTAATAGTTCATAAAACACATGCAAACCCATTTCAAGGGCAGTCGTGTCTGTGTCTGGATTCCACTCTATATTAAAAACTGGGACCAAGGAAAGATACATTCTTGGGGGTTTTTTAAGGTTGTTTGAATTTAAGTATTCACTAAGAAGACCATGCAAGAGGAATCTTACCAACTGCTTAACCTGCAGATGTTTGCTGCAAATTCTGCATTGCTTCCAAACTAACTTGATTATTCTGCTTAGTTTTTGGAAAAAAAATTAAAAAAAAAATAATTTGCATCAGGTAGTGTTATCCTGTTTCTCAAGGGGAAAGTCAGAAAACTTTTCTGCTTTTAATTAGCATATGAAGTTTCAGAAGATCTGAATTTCAGAATTTACAGGCCAGTAAAGTTAATGGAAACATTGTCTTCAATGATTGTGGAATTATTAGATTGGGCCTTATTGTAATGTCCTTTCCTCTCTCACTGATGTCAAGTGTGGTGTTGCCAGTGACTTGAAACAGGACAGGAGAAGGCCTACAGTATCACAAGAGAAACATACACATAGGTAAAAAAAAAAGTCCTAACTGTAAGAAATGAACTATTAAGTCAAGATGTCATTTTTCCAACTATTGTAGCCCACTGAACCTATAAATATTTTTTATATCTATATAGCTATATGCTATATATATATATGTATGTATATACATAGTACAATACAATAACTTAACACTGGGTAACTTCTAATGATAGATTTGCATTAATAATACGGGTCTATTTTTATGTAAATAGAATATTGTAGAGTATCTTCCAGTCTTTTTCAGGATTGTTAAATTGAGAAGAGCAATTGAATATTTGTCCTATTTTTATGTTAAAAAGTGAATGGACTGAAATGTTAAATGTGAATGTAAATTTCTTATTGCAACTTTTATACTGAGTGTTTGCACTATTATAATTTCTCAAATTGAATTAAAAATAAAGGAAAAAATTGCTTGAATAAACAGCTGTTTGGGATTGTTGTTTTGGTTTCTTTTTTTTTTTTTTTTAATCATTACATTCTNGTAGCATCTCTGTTCATGTCCCCAGAGATAAACAAGAGTGGGGTAGATAATTCAATTTCCCTAATAGTTCATAAAACACATGCAAACCCATTTCAAGGGCAGTCGTGTCTGTGTCTGGATTCCACTCTATATTAAAAACTGGGACCAAGGAAAGATACATTCTTGGGGGTTTTTTAAGGTTGTTTGAATTTAAGTATTCACTAAGAAGACCATGCAAGAGGAATCTTACCAACTGCTTAACCTGCAGATGTTTGCTGCAAATTCTGCATTGCTTCCAAACTAACTTGATTATTCTGCTTAGTTTTTGGAAAAAAAATTAAAAAAAAAATAATTTGCATCAGGTAGTGTTATCCTGTTTCTCAAGGGGAAAGTCAGAAAACTTTTCTGCTTTTAATTAGCATATGAAGTTTCAGAAGATCTGAATTTCAGAATTTACAGGCCAGTAAAGTTAATGGAAACATTGTCTTCAATGATTGTGGAATTATTAGATTGGGCCTTATTGTAATGTCCTTTCCTCTCTCACTGATGTCAAGTGTGGTGTTGCCAGTGACTTGAAACAGGACAGGAGAAGGCCTACAGTATCACAAGAGAAACATACACATAGGTAAAAAAAAAAGTCCTAACTGTAAGAAATGAACTATTAAGTCAAGATGTCATTTTTCCAACTATTGTAGCCCACTGAACCTATAAATATTTTTTATATCTATATAGCTATATGCTATATATATATATGTATGTATATACATAGTACAATACAATAACTTAACACTGGGTAACTTCTAATGATAGATTTGCATTAATAATACGGGTCTATTTTTATGTAAATAGAATATTGTAGAGTATCTTCCAGTCTTTTTCAGGATTGTTAAATTGAGAAGAGCAATTGAATATTTGTCCTATTTTTATGTTAAAAAGTGAATGGACTGAAATGTTAAATGTGAATGTAAATTTCTTATTGCAACTTTTATACTGAGTGTTTGCACTATTATAATTTCTCAAATTGAATTAAAAATAAAGGAAAAAATTGCTTGAATAAACAGCTGTTTGGGATTGTTGTTTTGGTTTCTTTTTTTTTTTTTTTTCAATCATTACATTCATTATTCTATACTAAGTTGCCTTGCAGAGGGTCCAACAACAGCATCTCAATTTTCAGGCTAAAAAAAATGCATCTAGATATCCTGCAATTTTACTTTCACAATTGCTTTCAACTAAAGAACCCTCTGGGAACAATTGAGCTCCCTTATGAGTCTTGCTGACTTTTTGTGTTGACCATAGTGGAAGCCTGCTTGGGTCAAGTGCTCCATCCATTGTGCAAGCAGAGGAATGTAAACTTGTGCAAATACTGGCCAAATGTGGTTCACGTAGACTAGAAGACAGCAAAGGGAATCTCATCTCTCCCTTTCCACAAGCCAAAAATAATTGGCCAACTTGTGCTGAGTGCAGATTGTATGGACAGTTTCTATTGTGCAAGATACAGGACGAATCCATGTGAACAATTGCATAGGTTGACTTAAAATGCATTTGAAAACTGATAACATTATATCACATCTCTCAAAAGACTCTGCAAGCTTGGGCACACCACCAAAGTAATTTGATTGTACCTCTTCCAAAGCACAGTAGTCTGCCTTCTGGCAAGCTCAGAGCAAAAGCAGAGGCATTAAGCTCTGTCAGCCCTCACATAACCTGGAAATGCAGAGTCCCTTGTGATGAAAAAAGCCTGGACCAATATACGAGGGGGTTTATGCCAAATGCTAGACTAGGGGTTCCGAGCTCTTGCAAGTTAGAAAGCACAGTGTAAGCTGTGCAGAATTATTGTGATGACAGTGAGTGTGATGGAACTGTTCTTGGCTTGCTTTTACACCAGTGAGAAGTGTTTGAGGCCTTATGTAGCCATTTGTTATTTTCTCATTCCTCTCTGAAATACAGAGTGCCAGCTCTGCAGTCACAATATAGCTCTGCCAAAGTCAAAAGTACATAAATAAACTGAAAGTCTGGCCTTCATCTTTTATTGGTCTCATTCTGCCTCATGGGCATTTTAAATCTTTAATACTAAAATGTACAACCCTCCCTTTGTCATGTTGGGGGATTTTATGTATATAAATACAGAGCTATATATACTTGTATATAAAATGCATACATACACACATATATGTTAATGAAATAGTATATGTTCTGGATTAATGACTCAGGTCAGGTATTTGGAAACATTTTTCTGTCGTGCCCCATGACACAGATGAATCACTTCAAGACATAATCACACAGCATGGGAATTGCTTTAAGAATGTGGGAGTATCAGCAGTGGGTTGCTCATATCCACTGGTAATGTTTTTGGACAAGAATGACAGTTCCATTTTTGGGTGGTTTATGCTATAGAAAGACATTGTCTGAATGAGACTGACTTTCTATAGCATAAACCAACCAGGACGGGAAATTATATTCTTATCCAGAAATATTACCAGAGGATACTGTTAATTTGAAATAGGGGGAAGAGGAGATGGAAAATGAGAACATCGTGTATATTTTTCAGGCATTTTTGGTGCATTGCCATCATATCTATGTCAAAGCCCTCCAGTTTTGAAGCCATTCCCTAGAGCAGTGGGTCACCTAATGCACTGTTCCTGCTGGCAGAACATCATGCATGGTCAGTGGAAGGAAACAGTTATACAGGGACCAGTCATGGACCATATTCTCTTTTGGGCTGCTCTTAGGGGAAAAAAAAATGCCATAGTTGGAAAGTGAGCCATGTAGTGGAAATTGTCTGTGACAATTCTGGCTCTCATTAAACCCACTGAACTGTGAGAAGAGCATTTGGGGATGTGGATCTTGAGGTATAGCCAAGCTACTGATCTGATCCTAAACATCCAGGTCTGTGCAGATTATTGCTGCTATCAACTTGAAGAATAGTTTTCAAACGTTTTGGGGCTCAAGCTTCAGAGAATAGAAATAGATCTTAATATTACATTAATATAATCCTCCTAGGCTTATGCAGTTTCTATACTTATAACCAGACATTGGCCCACTATTATTAGATTTAGCCATAGCAATCTAGCAATGAAGAAGTAGAAGTAGCTGGTGATTAAGTAGTCATGATTATTATGTTTACCTTTCCATTTACTAGACATAATCTGAAGATGCCAATAAGGACTTTTTTAGAGGCAGTGTAGTAATTACTACACCACCACAGATGAAGCAGATGAACTTCCCTATCAAAAAAAAAATCTGCTTCAAGTCAGTGGGACTCTGATGACTTAATTAACAATCCCTCATCTCAGACCACCTGGGAAGTTGGCTGGATTATTCCAATATTACAAGAAAGAGCCACTGATATTTATCTGGTCTGACCTTCTGCATAGGACAACATTCAGTCTGGCCACACTACTGCACTGCAAAAGCACAGCATTTTTTGTTTATTATTAGATATAATAAAGTAGAGCAAATCCATAATTTTCTGGTTGCTGAGAGATTTTAAGTTAGACATTTGTTTGGCATTGGCCAAACTGTGCTCATACTGTTGCCAAAGGTCATGAAAGCACCACCGACTGTTTTCCCCAAAACTCTATAGTTACTCTGTATGTTTATTGAACTTTGGCAATAATACTATGTGCTCCTCAGCAGCACTGCCAACATAATTAGAAAGGAGCAGCTCATCATATCAGAAAACACACAGCAAGTTACTTAGGAAAGGTCCCAGTTGAATATTAACTCAGATCGACTTGTGGGGTGTAGAAACACGTAGGAAGTGTATAGGACACCGACTAGTGAATAAACAACATGCAGATAGAACACATTGTGGCACTCTGGTAAAACTGAAGTGGATAAGCATATAATGAAGAGGAGTCATTGACGTAATTTCAAAGGCAGGTGGAGGCATATTGATTTTATCAAGGTTAATGACCTCTACTGCTATTCAAGTGTACCTAGTTTCTTACTACTGAGGTAATTAGACTTTTAGAAGTCAAATATTAATCCACTAGATCTTTGAATTAAAAAAATATATTTTTCTTAGTTTGCCATTCCCCGCAAATTTAGAATGGCTACTTATATATTACAACACTGTTTAATCAAGAGGGGCAATTTTATTTTTTTTTTAATTTTTGACTCAAGGTTTTCTAATTCATCTTGAGATAGTAGCATATTTAAATATGTGCAATATATATATTTTTTTTTATCACGGAGAAATTTATATGACACCTGGTCTGCAGCGTCAGATGGGGTACATCTCTCTCAAAGGGGAAGGAGACTTCTGTCACAAGAATTGGCTGGGCTCATTGATCAGGCTTCAAACTAGATACAAAATGGGAAAGGGGAGAAAAACTGTCTGTCAGAAAACAAACTGGAGGCAATTGTGGGGTGTTGTGCCAGCTCCATTACTACCTCAGGGTTGGTACCAGTCAGGAGGTTCTCTAACATTACAAAATCACTCAAATGATTGTACACAAA
>VYZU01067220.1:0-15802 GCA_013401355.1 Ceyx cyanopectus
CGGGGAGGAGGAAGAGGAGGAGCTCTCCAGGGTTCTGCTCCACCTGAGGTGCAAGGATTTGGGGAGAAATCCCTGGAATCTGACCCTCAGCCAGCTTGCACCAGCTTGCTGAAACCAGGGCACGCCCAGTGACACATCCCACTGGGAAAGGCTCTCCACTGCAAGATGGAAAGAGGAATTCTGGCAGCTCCCTGCACTGTGGTGTTGTCAGAGGTGCTCTGAGCATGGAGCTCTCCATCCTCCACATCGTGTTTCTGGAAGGACCCAGTGGAGGTGAGAACAATGGTCACACAGGAGGAGACAGGTAAGGAGGGGGTGACAGAGTTTTGGTGACAATGGTGAGGTTCTGAGCTCAGCAGAATTGGGTCTGCAGCTCTTGGGCTCAGTTTCTGAGGGTCCACCAGCAGTGAGCTCGTGGTGCTGAGGGTTTTGGGGTGGTCCTGAAGCAGGGTGCACCATCACCTTCAAACAGAATCTGTGACTGGAGTTTTTAAGGAGGTGGCTTAATTGTGATCTTTCTGGTTGTGCTGGAGACCTAATTCAGCCTCTCCTGCTACCTCCCAGACTGACCTTCACCTGGGCAGCTGGGGACAGAAACTGGCACTGTGCACTGGGCCTGCTGTGGAGTGCAAGAGCTGAGGGGTCACAAGCTCAGGACAAAGCACCCCAGAGAGCAGTGATGGTTAGAGTGTGAAAACAGAGGGACCAGAAGGAAATAGGGAGAGAAAACAAAGTGCAGTGGGCTATTCTGCAGCTCTTCAGGGAGCAATCCCAGCTGTTAGGCAGAATCAAGAGGGGGCACAGCATAGGCATGGGCACTGCCAGTGCAGATTCCCACCTCTGGCTCAGCCTGCTGAGGCCATCCCAGTTTCCCTCGTGCCATGGGAAGGCTGGTCCAACCCCCAGAGCAGCATGTGGCTCTGGAAGATTCTTTGGTGGTGGTTAATAAATCCCAGAGCAAATGTGCTCTGTTTGGGAGCAGAGAACGTTTCCTTGCTGTCAGCTCCACAAGCTGGGCTTGGAAACTGATAGTCCCTGGATTCTCTGTGTCCTGCCAGTGAAGCTCCAGAGACAAAACCTGTGAATTTATTCCCCAGCACCCTCCCCTGCCAGCTGCAGCTCTTACCTTCAGCAGGTTTACATGTCTCAGCTGAACAAAAATACGTTGTTACTGGTACAGGAGAAGGGCTGGAATTCATTTCATCTTTGTTAGAGTGAAATGAAATTGGTTATGTTGACATCTCCATTATAAAGGGAGCAAAGCTACAGTTATTTTTTAATCCATGGGAGTAAAATAGCTCTGATGCTAATCCTGATGTGCCACACAGCAAAATGATCTTTGTGAGATGCTGTGTCACAGAATGATGTAAATATATGGATCACGTAGGTGTCAGCAGGAGCAGAATCTGCTCAGAATAATCCATGATCTCACTTTGTTTCAGTTCACTCCAGTTTATGTTCATTCCTTCTCCTTGTCACACAAATTTGCCACGATAAAGACTCTGCTGGGATTCTAATTAGTGATTTTTGAGGAGCACCATTCCCAGGGTGAATTGAGAGAAAGGTCAGTGCCTGAAGGAACCTGGAGCAAACATCTTTCCTGTCAGATTACTTAGGTAATGCAAAGCTTTAAACAGAAAATGATTAATAGGAGGCCTATTAGCACTCGAGAGATGTATTACTATCAAAGCCTAACCTACAAATGTCTTTCAATGAGATCTGTCATTTTTTGCTTGGACAACACTGTCTCGTTCATCTCGTTTTTTGAGATGTTCTTAACCAGACAGAAAAACCCCAGAGTAGCCAGAGAAAAGAAACACCTTTGAGATTCATCCCTAATCTATTCCCATTAATCTCAGTGGCCCAGCAGCACCAGCACCCAGGCTGTGTGCTCTGCAGAGAAAGGCAGTGCAGCTCCCCAGACAAAAGGCATGGTCTGGTTAAATCAATTTCTATAGCATCTTGTCTGGGCCTATGTGAGAGCACTATCTTTCTCAATTAATGTCACTGTGCCCTGGGAATGCTGTCGGGTGGTTAACTGTTGCTGCTGGAGAGCTAACCCCAGCTCCAGCACAGCTGGCTTCTGTATTTTGCTCTTCGTGCTTTTTGGTAATGGAACAACACATGCAAAGTGAACAAACTGGGGAGCAGAGTGCAGGAGATTTCCCACCCAAATAAATCAGCTTTAAGGATAAGAAAGCCCAAATGTAAATGTCTTTTGAGTGACTCCAGAGAGAAGAAATAAATTACAAACCTCAGGAACCCATTTAAGGTAGGTCTTGGGGTTTTCTTTTTCCCAGCCTCTGAGTCTCCAGCAGCAGGCTGGGGGTTGCAGACGTGGCTCTGCAAACACCAATCTCTACAGCATTTCATTTTAAATTCATTCCTGGGCAGCTTCTTTACTTTCACTTCCATCAAAGTCAAATAACCCTTAAACAGCCCAGCTTCTCACCCAGCACAAGGATGGAGGAAGAGCAGGCATCATGTTTAGAGGGCATGGAGGGAGCCCTGGGCATGTGTGTGAGGCTGATGCCAGAGGACAGCAGCAGGCACTCTGTAGAAAGAAGATAATGGGAAGCAAGTGCAAGACAAATTTTTAATGCCCATCTCCTCGTGGCTTTCATGGGAAATTACCCACCAGAGGCTGCAGATTGTTGCCAAGTGGATTATGGCACAAGCTGGACTTTGTAAAGTCCAAAGAGGAAAGCCCTGCAGTAAGAAAGGCAGAGAAAATGTGAACTCCTTACCCTGGCAGAGCTTCACACTGCACAATTCAGTGTAAGTCTCCAACTGGACTGAAATCCTCTCCCTCTGGCCTGGCTTGCATGACACTCTGACTCCCCAACTCCCCTCCTGTTTGTTCTGCTGGTGGCAGAAACAGGAGTATCTGAGCTGCCATGGACACCTCCAGTGCCACCCTGCAGGCTGCCCAGGACACCCTGGGGCCAGTGCAGGACTCACAGCCCCAGCTTTAATTAGCTGCCCATGTAATTATTTCTGGTCTCTTATTCTCACTTCTGGCTGTGCAGAATGGAGAAGGCTTTTCAAATTCAAAGCAGGCTCAGGAATGTCCTTTCCTCGAGGGAAGCCCAGAAGGGAAGCAGTAATGGATGCTCAGAACTGGAACCAGGGCCCAGGAAAAGCAGCTCTTGGCTGTTTTTGTCACTCCTGCTGCTGGACAGCAGTAGCTCAGGACTCCTTAACTTCCAAACCAGACACTGCATCCCAGGGAGCATGTCACAGACTTTATTAAGCCTAGCTGTCTTCAATATATTTTATTTTGAACCTATTTATATTTTGCAGATGAGCTCATGTGAAAAGATATTTCCTTCTTTTCTCAGCACTGCTTGCAGATGGAATGATTGAGTTAAATGGCATTCTGAGCAGTGATAACAACCATTTTCCATTCACTTTCACCTTCCAGACCTCTCTGTATCCCCTTCCTGTTGCAGCCCCAGTCTGGCTCCTGTTTATGCCTGGATTGCTGAGTGCTGGGAAGGGTTTCAGTCAGGCTATCTATCTTCTGCTAGCCCTGCCCTCTCTTCATGAGAGCTGCTGGGTAAATGGGNCTGCTGGTGCAACAACCCTGGTTTACTGGTCACTGACAACGTGCTGTGGCAGCATTTGTCAGAGCCCTGATGTGCTCACGAGATCACAGTGTCAGGGGGTGGAAGGGACCTAGAAGATCATCCAGTTCAACCCCCCTGCCAGAGCAGGGGCACCTAGACCAAGTCACCCAGGAACAGATCCAGGTGGGCCTGGAATGTCTCCAGAGCAGGAGGCTCCACAACCCCCCTGGGCAGCCCCTGCCAGAGCTCCTTGGGCAGGGCAGGTCAGTGTGAAATAGTGTGTTTGCAAGAATCCAGACACCAGCAGCACATTTGCATTGCTCATCCCCAGCACCTCGGAGCAGGGCACACAGGAGGCTGGCAGAGCAGCTGTAAGAAAACCAGGCACAGGTGCTGGGACTGAGCCCAGGGCCCTGGTTCCCAGCTGGCATGCTGAAAGCAGCTCCTGGCTCGGGGAGAGGGAGATGTCTGTTCCTGGGGAGGAGAGGCCTCGGGAAGGGGAGGAGGTTGCTGGCTTGGCACGACTCGAGAGCGCTGCTGGCCGAGCCAGAGGGGAGAGGAGTCCTTTTGTTGGTGTCTGGGGGATGTGTTTCCTCTTTCAGCTGCTGGATTAATGATTAAGAAATGATGGACACGTGCTGTATTGAATCAGTGTGAGGCTGTCACCCTGGCTGATGAGCAGTGTGGGTGCTTTATCAGTCCCAAGGAGTTCCCCTCACTCCACCCAGCTCAGGCACTGCTAGGTATTTGCAACCCCCCTCAGGCTCCAGTCTGTACTCAAAGTGCCCCCTTGAAGTTCCCTTCAGAGGAGATGCCTGCTTTGGGGGGCTTCACTTACCCTGGATAATGATCAGATTCAATAGTAAAGCTCTTTTTTTAAGAGATTTAAATCAGCTTTGTGTTTTCTTGCATATGGATGTCACTTGGTACCACACTTCCTACCTGGATCCAGGATGAAAGCATGTTGTGCAGTGTGAGAAAACAGCTAATTGCTCGAAAGTAAGAGTGTGTGTGTGGGTGAATGGCTCCCAGCTCTGTCTCTGGGGACACTGCCATCGTCATCAAGTGAATGGAAGCCTGAGCCAGGCAGGAGAGAGGTTGCTGATGCCATGGGAGAGCCCAGACAAAGCATCTTCTGTTTCTGGTGCCTGAAATTCAGCCACCAGAGAAAAAAGCAGGATACTGGGATGCACTTGTGCTGATGGCTCGTGGTTATTTTTCTACAGCTTCACCTCACATCACCAGGTATTTCCCCTCCAGAATCCCCCCAGATCAGCCCAAAGCAAGTGCTGTCAGCAGAGCTGCTGCTTCACATACCTTGGAGGTGCCAGAACAAAGATGGAGATGAGAGATCTCAGCCCTGTCCAACACTGCCATGATATCTGCTGAGCACCAAGATGTGATTGTACAAATACTCAACTGTGCTTGCTCCTTTACCACCCTGTGAGGCTGTCACTGGTGCCAAAGGGTCGTGGCATGCACATTCCTTGTGGGACTGGGGCCCAACAGCTTGGGTGCTGCTGGGGTCAGGGCACAGACACCGGACACTGCTCAGAGAACTTTCAGCACAGAAAACAGCTGTAGAAAGGGAAAGCACACTGACCATTCCAAGGGAACCAACTTTTTTTTTTTTTTTTTTTTTCCAATCTCTTAATCTGCTTTTCATTATCTCTGTGGGGAGGCCTCTTGAGAGCAGCAGCTCTGTGCTGGAGAAGGAGGGGCTGTGGGCTGTGGTGGGAGGTCATTGTGCTCAGCGCCGCGCGGGCAGCGTCAGGGCAGTGAGGACAGGATGGAAACGTGTCAGGCCTGGGCTGTGTGAAGTAGAAAGTGTGAAGCTGGAAGGTAAACAAGAAGGAGATTGAAAGGTTGGAAAGGCATATTCTGGTAGGGCCATGCAACTGATTGTTTTGGGGAAACATGGGCTAGCTCTGATAAGATCACAGCAAAAGCAGCAAGAAAGAGGTAAGAGCAGCTGAGGCCCACGAGAGCTACAGGGATTTTAAGCATCAGGCTCCAGCAAATCCACACATCCATCTGCAAGGTCCTTCTTATTTGTCCTTTTAACAGAAATGCTCAGTTGGGAGGCAAACAAAGGCCTAACACGCCGTGGGGACAATGGGACTGCCCTGCCACCAGCCCTGTGCCCTCCCCTCTCAACCTGCCCTCCCACAGCTAGCCCCAGCCTTCCCAAATCCCCAAAGCAAGTGAATGTGGTTGCCATTAAAATGGCCCAGGGAGGTAGCCCGGGTGGCTCATTTTGCTTCTTACTAGAACACAAAGGTATAAATTCCCCTAACTGGTGTAATGGACACAGACTGGAAGGGGTCTCCTGCTTTTCCAGCAGGGCTGGCTGGCTTCAGCAGGAGCCTGGAGATAGATGAGGAGTGCAGGCTCAGGGTAGGAGGAGGACTGCTCTCATCACATGTGCTTCTTGATGGCTGGAACAGCAGAGGAAAAGCTTTAGGGGTTTTAGTGACAGTGTTTTCTTAAAGGCCTAACTGTGAGAGGCAGGTGATGGCATAAAACTGTTTCTAGTTGCACACAGGAACTCGCAAGCACAGAAAAACCCGAGGCAAAGAGTAACTCTAAATAAATACTGTTAATTCCTGTCATTCATAAAATCAAATTGATGCATCTGGAGGCATAACATCTTGTCTTACATACAGTATAGTGAATTCTACAGTAAAATCTCAGGCCTCCTTACATCAGCTGGAACTAACAGGTGCATTTCTAACACTGGGGATTCCCTTTCTCCTTTCTTTTTTCCCCTCTGTATTTCTGAAGGGCTAAACCAGTTTGGATCAAGGTCCTTCCCTTTTCATCCTGAACACTGCCCACATTCCCAAGGCTGCTTGACCCTGCCCTGGGCAGAATCTTGTGCCTGCCCAGGGCACCGCTTTGTGCCAGGAGGTGCCTCTTGCCGCTGTTTGTTTCACAGAAGCTCCATCTGCTGGTTCCAACCAGAACGGGTTTTCCTCTCTCTGAGCTGCAAAGGTTCCTTTTCCCTCCGTTTGCAGAGATGCTCAGAGTACCTGTCGGTGCCTCCCTCGTTCTCACCGCCCGCAGCCAGGCTTCAGCGATGGCTTTGTGCTGCTAATTTGGGTCAAGACCGTGCAATCTTTTCTAATGCCATTTCTTGGCTAGAACTGGAGCAGGTAATGGATCTGGAACTGACTGTTTTACCATGAAGGAAATCTTCCCTGGATGTACATCCTGGGATCCAGCCACCACTTGAACTTTTCCCTTTGGGCTCTAACACCCATGGAGCAACAGGCCTCAGCATCCCACGAGCCTCTCCTAAAAATCCCTGAGGATGAATGGGAGTGTTTTTTTAAAGAAGTACTAATAATCTTGTTTGTTTTCTCCCTTGAGTGGAAACTTAATGCAGCTTGCTACACAGCAACGTCTTTTCTTTTTGCCTTTCTTCGGATTTATGCTGAACAGTGGTGAATAAAGATGAGGTTAATCCCGTATTGTTAAACCTATTCGAGGAGACAACCTGGGGATTGCCATGGAAACAGATTGCACAGACTGAAAGTGTAATCCTGCTGCTAAATGCTGTATATGGACCTGTACTACGAGGTAGCTTACACAGCCACACTGTAAACACACACCTGATGCTGCAGCAGAGAAATGCCAAACCATCTCCCGTCTCATTGCACCCTCATTATCTCCCACCTCCTCCTGCTTACAGCCCAGAGCATCGGGCATTGCACCTCCTTCCCCTCCACCCACAGAATCACAGCATCACAGTGGCAGGGGTTGGGAGGGACCTGGAAAGATCATCTAGTCCAACCCCCCTGCCAGAGCAGGGGCATCTAGACCAAGTCACCCAGGAACAGATCCGGGGGGGTCTGGAATGTCTCCAGAGCAGGAGACTCCACAACCTCCCTGGGCAGCCCCTGCCAGGCTCTGCCACCATCACTGGGAACAAGTTTGTCCTTGTGTTTCCCCTCAACCTCTTGTGCTCCAACTGACTCCCATTGCCTCTTGTCCTGTCACTGGATGTCCCTGAGCAGTCTGGCTCCATCCTCCCTACACTGCCCTGAACTACTCTGCAGGTAGACACAGGCACCTCCTGTGCTTTCATGGGCCTTGCACACACACCTCTTGGAGAAGCAGAACAGTGCTGCCTTTTCCACATCACTCACACACCAGTAAAACACGTGTGTTGATTTCACACAGCCTCACAATTCCTGTTGTTAGGAGTTTGTCTTGTAATTGTTTGGAATTTGTTTGGTAATTGTTGTTTGGAGTTTGGTTTGCAATTGTTTATCCAACTGTCATGCTGCTTGTGGACATTCAGGGGGGAAACAGTGGATGTTTAATACTGATCCCCCCTCCCTTTATTTTTATTTAATATTACATTTATTTTACTCAGACCATTCTAGAAAGAAGGGTTTGAACTTTTGCCTTTGAGTCACTCACCCTTTCCCTGCTGTGTGCCAACACATTTGTCAACAAGATGGCTCCTCCTGTGGGAGCTACTACTGGAAAATTATTAATACTTCATTTTTTTCTTAAGAGCGACTACACAGTGTTTGGTAAACACACCCAAAAAATCAGTTATCATGTTGAAACTGTATCCACTGAGGCAGTTTTTACAGAGGGCACTGTGATACCTTTTCACATCCAGTGGAAAAGCAGGGACCTTGCCAGGTATAAACAAATGTGGAACAAAAGACTGTACAAAAACATAACGGCTTTGGGGCTGAAAAGGCTCAGGGGTCCACATTGTCTGCCAGCCTGAATATTAATTAATCTAATCAAACTGCTGAAAGCCTGGCCACTGGTCTGTGCATCTACCCAGCCCTCTGTAATCATCTGTTTGCTGTCTGAAATCTCTCCTCAATCCTTTAATGACCTCAGACCATATTCTTCTTTTTTTTGTATAGGCTTCATATAATGTTTCTACATAATTAAGCAGCTTTGTTAGGGGAACTGCCATTAGTCGCCCCATTATCTTTTGGTTTTGTTAGCAACCAATGAGAAAGGAAAAAAAAAAGAATAACAAGGCTACAAACCCAGTCTGGTGAAAGAATTGTGTAGATTGTGAAGATGTTGTGGGGTTTATTTATTTTTAATATTTCAGTATTAACATTAAGCATTATTATTCAGTTGTGCTTTTAAAATTATTTTAACCCCTTAGTGCACTACATATTTAAATACTCATAAAGCACAGCCGGCTAAAAATCTTGCAATGCATTTGAGAGCCTAACATTTTACAGCAGCTCTAATGTTAAATACATAAATAATAATAGAAATTAACTTTAATATGTTTTTTTAAGTGGAAAGCTGGGAGAAAAGGGTGAGTTGGTTTTCTAAAGATCCAGTTGAATATTATATCTTCACGTACTCCTTTGAGTGAAAAAGTGGCATAAACTTAATCTAAATTTTTCAAACTTAAGAGAAACCCTGAGGATTTTCTTGAAACACTCAAAATAACTTTAAAATATCCGATGATTTCCCTGCATTGACCAGGTCTGGAGCACGGAAGGGTGATTGAGACACTCTTTCAGTCATATTTGCGGTCAACCTGAAGCTTCTGCCACCCTTTACATAGAAATATTTAATATATTTATGGAAATACCCATCAGGGGGGTGCTGGTGGTGGGGTGTGTGTGTCCTAGGCGGGTGTGCTGTTTAAATACCCTGTGAGGTAAGAGGCTGAAACGATGGCACCCTTGTCACTTGGAGCCCTGTCCCTCAGGCACCCCTGTCACTCTGGAGCCCTTTCCCTGAGCAGTCCTGTCCTTCTGGAGCCCTGTTCCTCTGGAGCCCTCTCCCTGAGCAGCCCTGTCCCTGAGGCACCACTGTCCCTCCAGAGCCCTGTCACTGAGAGGCCTGTCCCTGAGCAGCCTTGTCACTTGGAGCCCTGTCCCTCCTGTCCCTGAGCAGCCATCTTGTGCAGGGTGGCAGCCATCTTGTTGCTAACCACTTCCAAGCTGCTTTTCCCCCCTTTTTTTTTTTGCCACAAGGAAGGCGTTTAACACCCAAACCGCAGAGATGGAGCTTTAAAAACGTCACTGTTGGGGGATTAAGGGACAATTTCTGCCCTTTGATGCGGGTGATTCCCTGCACGTGTCCATACAGATAAAAACGAAGGAAAAACGAGGCGTGTATTTAGCTGCAGGAGTGGAGCTGTGCTGTGGCTGATGGAAGATGGCAGCGACTGGAATGTGCTACCTGCAGCCAAGCCATTGAGCAAAACACGGCGGCTGACTCATGTGCGCTCTGTTTTGTGTCACACCAGTGCCACAGGAACGCGGTTTATCGGTGTCACAAGCCGGGCTCCGTGCACTGGGGGACACGCTGCTCCGGGCGGGACTCGGCACCAGCGCGACCCCCGCGTTCCGGCCCCAGCCGCGAGGGGCGTCACTCGGCAGCGTCGTCCGGGCTGCGGTTACGCGCTCGGTGGCCACAGCGGCCCGGGGCGTTCCCCCGGCTCAGGGCAGCAGCAGCGCCCGGCCCTCCGGCAGCGATCCTGCCCGCAGCGCACACGCCCTGCGTGACCTTCCCGCCACGGCGGGCCGCGGCTCCGCTACCCGCCGCTGCCGGGGGTGAAAAGGCCTCGCATCGCCTCCAGGCGGCTCCCGCAACCCCCCCGTGCCCCGGTTCCCGCCACAGCGCGATGAACACCCGCCACCGGGCCGCGCCTCCCGCCATGCCCCGCGAAACCCGCCACGGCCCGCGCTTCCCGCCATTCCCCGCGCCCCGCTCCCGCGCTCCCGGGATGACGTCACGCCGCGCCTTCGGGGACTACAAATCCCGGCAGACCCCGCGCCCGCCGGCGGTTCCCGGCGCTGCCCGAGGACTACAGTTCCCGGCGTGCCCCGCGCCGCGGGCGGGGCTCATGTAAACGCGGCCGCGGGTCGGCGCTGCTGGGCGTGCGGGGAGCGCAGCGTGGGGCTCGGGTGGCGGGTCATGAGCAGGCCGGGAACCCCGCCGCCCTCAGCCCGCCGCTAGCCCGCCGCCGGACAGCGCCGGGATGGCGTCCATGCTGCTGCAGACCTGCGGCCGGCGGGCCTGCCGCCTGCCCCGAGCGCTGCGCCGCCAGCACCAGCTGGGTGAGGCTCCCCGGGGGCCCTCAGGCCGCGCCGGCGGGCGGGGAGGGGACAGCGGCGGGGAGGGGACAGCAGCCGCTCGGCCGCCCGCCCCGCTCCCAGATGGGGTGCGATGCCGCCCGGGGAAGCGAGGCCTGCGCTGCTGAGGGCGCGGGGAGGAGGCGGCGACGTCTCGGGGCTTCCCGGTGTGGGCGGGAGGGAGGGAAGGGCCGCGGCGGGGTCCCGGCTGAGGCCCCTGGAGAGACGGGCCAGGCCCCGGCGCCTCTCCCCCGCCACCCGCGGCCTCCTGGGCAGCGCGGCCCTCGCTCCCTGGCTGCCGGCTCTCCGCGTTTTCTTCCCTGCCAGGGTGGCTGAGGGGATGCTTTCCCCTCGGGGCAGTCGGCACACAGGGTGTCTGGACGCGGCGGGCTGGGCAGTGAGAGCCGTGTGGTTTGAATGGTGCAGGAGCGCGTCAGGAGTTGGGTCCCGCTTGCCCTGTTCTGTGGCTGAGCAGCCGAGGTGTCGCCAGCCGGACGCTTCTCGGCGCCTCCGGAGGAATTCTTAGAGGTTATTAGTCTGCATGAGGAAGGAAACGCGAATTTGCCTCTTCCAGGTAGCTTTGAGAGCCCGGGCAGAGCAAAAGGCAGCGCAGCGATCGTGTTTTCATTAATAACCGAGTTAATTTGACAGTTGCAATCTCTCGGGGCAGTGAAATGTAATGCCACGGAACAGCTGATGGCCCGTGACCTACAGGCGGCCCCTGCTTGCTTTTTATGTCCCGGGCTGCTGAGGACTGAGGAGAGCTCAGCAGTGACACCAGCCCTGACTCCAGGTATCATCCGTAGGGATGCTGCTTCATTCTGGCACAGACCTGCCTTCTGGGTTGCCAGGAGTCACTCCAGGTGGTGGCTTCTTCCAGCTGATGGGTTTGAGCTGCTGTTATAAAGACATTTTATTCAGGTTGAGCTGGACAAATCCTGGGGAATCTCAGCCATTACTGAAAAGGACCCATCCTAAAAGCACTCCTGCAGATGAGGTGGGAGCTTTGTGGCACAGTTCTGTGTGTGATACACCTTATGCCACGTGAAAAACCTTTACCTTCCTGAAATACTGTGATGGTGCTTGTGTGCACCATGCTTAGGATGCAATCAGTGGTTTTATTTGGGGATAAATCGATTTATTGTAATGATTTATTTAATTTATGAAGTCATTATTTTGTGGTATATATTTTGTGTGTAGTGTTTTGCTTTACTTAGCTCATCTTCTTTGCTCAACGTGTAAGTAGTCCAAGATTAAGTAAAGCTGAAGTGCTTCTGAGAATCCTCCAGGATCCTTCTGTGCAGATCAGGCTGTTAAGTACTGCAGGCTTACACTTCTGCAGGCACTCTCACGTTGGCTCTGCCTTTGAAACACTCTGAACAGTCATGAAACACAGCTGCTCTGTGTTGAAAACTCTCATGTTTCAGTAGATTTCAAGATGTTTTTTTCCACGGGCAGTATGTTAACACCTCTCCTGCCTTCCAGCCTGGGGAAGGTGCTGAGGAGTGGTGCTCCCAGGGAGCTGCAGTCATTCTTCAGACACTCCTGGCTGTGTTCTGGAAGCAAGGAGCATGGACTTTGCCTCTAGGAGAAGCTTTTGGACTTTTACACGTTTTCCTCCAGGGCTGACTTGCTCTTGGGTGCTTGGTTAGAGCAAAAATAGAATTCAGAGATTCAGAACAGAAGGAGCTGTCAAAGTTAAGCCAGCAGCTGTTTTGGGTGGTTCTGTGTGCCTGTCACACCCTGAGTGGCTGTGTCCCCTTTTCTGGTGGTGACCTTGCAGTGTTTTCTGTGGCCCCTTCCTCAGAGTTCATGGGTCTGGCTGGGGAAGGACAAACAGATCAGCCAAGTGAAAGTGTCTTTGCTGTTCTGGACTTCTGAGAAATCCCCAGCCAGTGTTATCTGCAGATCATCCCTCTTTGTTCCAGGGGCACCTGAACAGAGCAGGTAACATCCTCTGCAAATAAGACTCATTTTGGCACCCAGGCTGGGTGATGTAAACTGCTTAGCAGGGTGTGACAGCCCTCCAGGCTCTCAGTGCTCCTCTGCTTGCTCAGCTGGGCTCTGGGACCCCCCTTCTGAGCTCTGGGACCCCCTTCTCAGCTCTTGGGGCAAGAAATTCAGCTGCTGGTCTCTCTAGATACTGGAGAGCAGCAGAAGGCCTTCAGAGGTGCTCAGGGCTGGATTTTTTTCCCTAGAAAATGACATTTTTTCCTCTCTCTACTTGTAGTGGCAGTGAATACCTGTTGGGGTTTGATATTTGGGATGAGTAAAGCCTTTTTATGTGACTTGGTGATGATACCAAAGCCCACTTAGTATCACTTGATTATTTTGATTTTTCTTTGATAATTAATTTTTTTCCACCCCCTTTCCATACCTTCCAGTTGCCCTACCTGTTTTTGGAGGTGTCTCTTTTCCTCTAACAAGGATATTTAGCTGGGGAAGGGTTTTGGTGCCCAGCACTGGGGGCTGTGTTCTGCCAGACAGAATTGCCCACCAGCTTCTGTCCCAGGCTGTGGCATCTTGGCTTTGATGGTGGAAAAGTTGACTGCTAACCTGTAAAATGACCTTTCTATCCTGCTGTCTTCTTGGGATTTACCCAAAATAGTAGTTTCCAGATGGGGAGAAGCAAACTGCTTCATCCAGCCTTCCTTTTCTGTTGTGGTTACCATGAATTCTGACAAGACTGGCCAGAAATAACCAAGGGCATTGTCAGTCTGGCACACGTCACCTTCCCCCCTTCTCTCCAGGACTCTTTTTACCCTTGGCACAGTGGCTGTTGGGTCAGTGCAGCTGCAGGGCTGGGTTTTGGTTGGTTTTTAATTGCTGTAGGGAGATGGATTCTCTAGGGGGCTGGAGGCTGGCTCTCAGTGCTTGCAGGTGGCATACAGCCACTAGGTACCAGCTGATGGAGCTGATGGTGCTTGCAGGCTGCTGGGTGGGCAGAGGCTTTCAGGCATGGCACTTTACTGAGGGGTGGGGGCTGTTTTGGGTCATTTATTATTCAGTTTATTTCCAGAATGGCTGCTGCTTGTGTGTACCTGGGTAGAGGATGCCCACGGATGGGTGTCCTGGGGCCTGGATGAGGTGTACCAGCCCTGACCCTGAGCCAGCCTTGCAGACAGGCTGTGGAGGAGCACAGGAGGATGGAAAGCTGCCCTGCCATGACCTTGCTCTGGATCAGACTCCTGCCCTTCACCACCATTTGCATCCCTCTCGGGGGGATCCAAGGGCAGAGCTATTTTTGCTGGCTGCTAATCAGCATGGGCAGCAGTGTGCTGAAGGGTGCTGTGGGTCCACCTCTGGTCAAGAGCACTTATGTTCCTACTCATTTTCTTTTGTTGTCCTACTTAAAAAAACCAAACCAACCCCCATTTTTATCCTAGGAACTTGGCTAGTGCTTCATTTACTCCATCTAATACATCTCATCATTCAAATAATACATATAATTTAAAAAAAATTGCTTCCAGTGAATGTTTCCTGCAGTACTGACACAGAAACCTGTCTCCAGTGCCTCACACCCCCCAGAGTCCAGCTCTGTGCACAGACCCTTTCTTTGCCTCAGGCCTTCAGCTGCCTGACAATTGCTTCCCACCTCTTCTCTCCCTTTCTGTCCTCTACATTGAGATTGCAGATGGAGGGAGGAGAAGAACCAGGCATGTGCTTTGCCTTGTGGTGGAGCAGGATGAGGTGTTTGAGCTTCAGTACTTCATATGGTTACTGTCTAAGCAAAAAACCCCAGTGTTGGCTGTGATGTGCAGCCATCCCGTGGGAATGTGCTCACAAACCATGACCATGAGGAACTTGCTGTTAAACAGGGTCTCCTCTGTGCTTTCGGCAGCACTGCTGAGTTTGGGCTTTTAAATCCTGTATTTTAAGGCAGTTATATGTGGGTAAATGTCCTGCTGAGCTGCAGAGGGAATGCTGATGATGCTGTTGTTCCAGGTAACGTGGGAGACCGGGCGTGTCTCAGCTGCACCTCCCTGAGGCTGGCAAACAAAATGTGAGTAAATACCAACTTTCTGACCTCCAAACCCAACGGTTAGTCCCTGCCATCTATCTGGGTTTACATCTCCTAGACAAGCCTGGAAAACTTAGCTTCATCCTGTCTGTTTGACAGATTGATTGATGGATGTTTGGGTGTCACTCTTCACCTGCTTGCTTGTGTGTGGGAGAAGGAAAGTGAGAGCTTCCTCCTTTTCACCCACTCCTTCCCTTCCTGTTTCACTTAAGATGTGAAAGCAGTGGAATATTGATGGTTCTGGAGTGACTCCAGATGACACCTCATTGCACACTCACTCTGAGGAGTTCCATAGGTAATGGAATTCTCCCAAGGAAATGAAAGAAATCCAGCCCCTGGGTGTTCCTGCAGAGCTGAGGGGGTTGGATGTTGGCAGAATCCTTTTTCTGCTCCTCACTTGGCTCACGGGGCAGAATTCTGGATGTGAATTTCCTAATGCCTCTCCTTGGAATGCTAAAATCTCCATCCTTGGGTCTGTTTGTATCCTAGCTGCTCAGGAAGCAGTGACTGTTCTTCCCTGAGTTTCCAAGGAACACAAGGATGTGTCTCTAGACATAGACACACACACATGAAGCCAAGTAACTCTTGTAGTGATGCTAGTTCTGTTCCACTGTGTCATTGGTGATGAGAGGGGTTTTTAATACATAAAGCATCTCTACTTTTTCAGTAGGTTATTATGTGGGGCCTCTCTCTGAAAATTCAAAGTGCACAGTTCTAAGTCTGCTCCATAAGCAGGAGAAGCTCCATGGAGAATCCCTGCAGCCCTTTCTGTCCCCAGACAATGCAGTGCTGGCAGGGCAGCTTGGGGGACACCTGATGGATCCCATCTGTGCACAATAATTCACTCTCTCCTCAAAAAGTAGAACTAGATACGTGGAGATAGTAAGAGAGGAACTCTACTGAAATTGGGTTTCTCTGGTACTAATTCTTTTTCTCAGCATCTATCCCAAGTCTGAATAATTTTTTTCCTCCAGTGTTTTGCTCAAAAAGGGGTAACAGACAGGGCTTCATGTTACTTGTGGGTTTATTTCCAAATGCATCTTTCTAAATGGGAAGCATTTTCTACTTGTTCTTTAACTGGAGTGCAATAAGCTGCCTTTTCAGGGTTATTTCACAGAATGTCAGGGGTT
>VYZU01067221.1:8626-31652 GCA_013401355.1 Ceyx cyanopectus
GTAGTTCCTCCTTCTTAAAGAATATATTTAATTTTGAACACACACAACCCCACACCCCATTGGTTTTTTTCCTTCTCTTCTGAGCTGAGAACAGAAATAACCTTGCTTCAAACTAGCTCATGTTCTGATATATAGGTTCTGATGTTTTAAAGTTCACTGCAGTAGGAAATGCTGTTTATTTTGTAATAATTCTGCAACTATAAGTTTTGTTTGTTAGTTTGCCATTCTAGAGCTGGTAACTCTAAATCCTTTTTTTGTGGTAAACTCCTTTTTTCAGTTTCCTCCAGGAAAATACTGTCTGAAATTCTATTCAGGAGAAACCTGGAAATGGCACATGCTATTTCCCAAACAGGTTTAATTTTTGTTTTGCCTTTTTTTCTCTCTTAGGAGGGTTCTACTGCCCCTGGAAGTAAACGTTGGGTGTCCCAGTGGGCCAGTCTGGCAGCTAATCACACACGTCACGACCAAGATGATACCAGAATGGAGTCAGCTGTGCCTTCTCCATTAGAAAATGGTATTAAAAGCTGTTCTTGTCATAATTTCTGCTGATGAAACCTACAAAAGGGGAGAAAGGAGCAATTATGTACCTGCATAAGCAGTTTTCTTACTACCTCATCTTCACGTGAAATTCTTTCATGTCTTTGTGAAAAAATAGGGTAAAAACAAGCTCAGCAATAGTGTTGTTTGTCTTGGCAGAAGATTTATTACACTGAATGTTACTAATAAAAAAAAAATAATATTAAAGAAATTCACTTGAATGTAGTTAGGGTTAGTCTGCATAGTATGTCATATTAATGAGGGCTTCATATTCTGAAAGTGATACACTGTCCAGTGATCAAGAATCAAGTCATTAGCACTCTGCTACTTAGGGTGTCTTTTTGCCCTGCAATTCCAGTATTTCCTTATATTCCAGCTGACTGGGATTTTCAGCATCAAAACAAAGTTTAAAATATTAGGGGAAAATTATGGTTTAAAAAATGCTTTTCTGTATACACCACTTCTGAAGATAAACTGCCAGCTACAGAACATGTCAAATACCTCTTGCTAGACTTTGGTGAGTAGCATATTTTTTTTTCTGTAGTTTTGAGTATCTGTTAGGGTTTGGGTTTTGTTTGTTTTATTTTTCCCCAGAAGCTATATTCACAAGTGTAATGTGTGTTCTCTCCTCTTTCATTGTATCCACTGGCTTTCTTAATATTTCAATTTCAACTTCTTTTTTTAAGAAGTCAAGATATTTATTCCACTTTAGAATTGTCATCATCTTTTCCTGTTATTATGGCAGAACAATAAACAGAATTAAAAGTGTTCACACAGAATCACATAGATGTGCTNCACTTCTGAAGATAAACTGCCAGCTACAGAACATGTCAAATACCTCTTGCTAGACTTTGGTGAGTAGCATATTTTTTTTTCTGTAGTTTTGAGTATCTGTTAGGGTTTGGGTTTTGTTTGTTTTATTTTTCCCCAGAAGCTATATTCACAAGTGTAATGTGTGTTCTCTCCTCTTTCATTGTATCCACTGGCTTTCTTAATATTTCAATTTCAACTTCTTTTTTTAAGAAGTCAAGATATTTATTCCACTTTAGAATTGTCATCATCTTTTCCTGTTATTATGGCAGAACAATAAACAGAATTAAAAGTGTTCACACAGAATCACATAGATGTGCTCTGAAAGCAGTAAAGACATGGTTTTATCAGTTGCAATTCACCAAGAAGTGATTACATGCAAAAATATATATATAAATTGTGATCTGATAGGTATGTCTGAGAGAAGTCAACCTTCACAGATAGGAATCATACTGATTTTCTCTTTGCATGATAGCAGCCCTCGTCCACAATTTGGAACACATGGTGAAATTACAATGAAGCAGGAAAAAATACCATAGTCCCTCTGCAATAATGACACAAATGTTAATTAAGTGTTCCCTTTTCTAGTGTACATTTGCAGAGTGTCAGCAAGGTAGTAATTAGCCCAAAATGCCACACAAGCAGCTGTTCCATTGCAGCCAAGATTACCCATGTTTGAGAAGAAATTCTACCTGTTTGTAGCAAGCCAGGAGAAAAGGACTTTATCCTGTCTTTGCATTCTTA
Source organism: Ceyx cyanopectus (assembly GCA_013401355.1). Classification (NCBI taxonomy): domain Eukaryota; kingdom Metazoa; phylum Chordata; class Aves; order Coraciiformes; family Alcedinidae; genus Ceyx; species Ceyx cyanopectus. The sequence goes on from VYZU01067221.1 coordinate 10,718, forward strand.
CCCTGCAGCTGAAATGGCTCCTTTCCTCTTCTTGCAAAATGCTAGATTTATGAAGTACACTGTTGAAAGATGGCTTTTCCTCTCTGGTCATGTTTCTGTGATAAAACAGAATCCATAAATACATGCTCTGTATCAGCAATTTGGATTGTGTAGGATGAAGTGGGATTTTTGATATGACACTTAATATTCTAATATTCTATTAATGCAGATTTATATATATATATATAAGTAAATTATTTTAAGAGTTATCTACCCAAATAGCTTATAGGGATAAAAATTCCATCAACTGAAGTATTTAAGAGCTTTTTCAATCTTTTTAAACATATATTTGACTTTTCCAGTTCTTTTTAATCTTGTTTTATTAGTCTTATCCAATCTTAAGAATTTAATGCTTTCTACTCACCTTGCTGTTGAATGGCTTCTCAGATATTCTTTCTTTTTTTGTTGTTTTTAGACACAGACATCAGTGAGTCTGGCATCTCTGTCAGAAGCACTGGTTCAGCTGCATCTATGACCAGCCAAGCTGAGAGAAAGAGGAGAACACTTCCACAGCTTCCCAAAGAGGAAAAAGTGAGTGAAAGCTCAAAAGCAAAAACTACATCTCATCAGAGATCAGAAATAGGTGAAAAGCAAGACACTGAACTTCAAGAGAAAGAAACTCCAGCTTGTCCCTCAGATGCTGACATCAGAAGTATAACTAAGTCAAGCAGAACAATGAATGGTCTGTCACCCAAACCAGCTGGAGACCAAGTTTTTTCCTTCCCCAGTTCTTCCAGTAAAGAGAGAGCTGAAACTGTCAGAGAAACTTCTGTGGTCAAACAAGCTTTAGCAAAAATTCAACAGCAGGAAAGAAAGGAGCAAGGACACTGGACACCCACAAAATTCTCCTCTGCAAAGCCTGCTGCAAACCACGTGGAGAGAGGTGGGGAGGAGATTGCTGTGTCACCCAGAACTTTGGATAATCAAGACAAAGCTCCTGGGCATGTTACAGATAAAGCAGAAATGAAGTTGATGCAAAGTGAGGGAAAAAGAAGAAAAAATGAGGAAACTATTAAAGGGCAAAGTCCTAAAACATCTAGAGGAGAAAAAAAGGAATCTTCAAAACCATTAGTGAGGCAAGGCAGCTTTACTATAGATAAGCCTAGCACAAATATACCTATAGAACTTATTCCTCACATCAACAAGCAAAGTGGATCTGCTGCCCCTTTGGTGTCTGCAAACAGGATACGTGACAGAAGTGATTCCATGGACACTGACTCCAGTCTGGATACAACACTCATTTTGAAAGACACAGAGGCTGTAATGGCTTTCCTTGAAGCTAAGCTGCGTGAGGAAAATAAAACAGATGAAGGCCCAGAGACTCCTAGCTACAACAGAGATAATTCCATCTCCCCAGAGTCAGATGTGGACACAGCCAGCACCATCAGCCTCGTCACCGGGGACGCCGAGAGGAAATCCACGCAGAAGAGGAAGAGCTTCACAACCTTGTATAAAGACAGATGTTCTTCTGCTTCCCCTTCAAAGGATGTTTTAAAATCTGCAACGAGTGCCAGAGAAAAAATGGAAAAGAAGACGAAGAGTCGCTGCTCAGACGGCGGCTCCAGAGCGGACGCTCGCCGGGCGGTGCAGGCCAGTGGGAGGATGAGGCAGCCATCGGTAGATCTGACAGACGATGACCAGACCTCCAGCGTCCCTCATTCTGCCATTTCTGACATCTTATCATCTGACCAGGAAACCTACTCTGGCAAATCGCACGGGAGAGCTCCTTTTGCCTCAGCGGATGAGCTTTTACATTCCAAGATGGAGGGGAAGTCGGCTAAATCCAAAACCTCTCCTGCTGCACCTGGGCAGTCCAGTAAATCTACCACTCTTCCAAGGCCTCGCCCTACAAGGACTTCTCTCTTGCGCAGAGCACGGCTGGGGGAAGCCTCAGACAGTGAACTTGCTGATGCTGATAAGGCTTCAGTAGCTTCTGAAGTGTCCACTACCAGCTCTACATCCAAACCCCCGTCAGGGAGGAGAAGTATTTCCAGAATAGACTTACTTGCTCAACCTCGTAGAACTCGACTGGGCTCTTTATCAGCACGTAGTGATTCTGAAGCCACCATCACCAGAAGCACAGCTTCAGCTCGTGCCCCAGAAGCTGTTATCAGAAGTGGTGCAAGGTTGACCTCAGCAGGGGATAGTAAAGTTTCTGCTAGAACTCGAGCCAATAGCATTTCTCGACTTTCAGATTCAAAAGCCAAGTCTTTGGCTTCAGCTCATAATTCTCCCTCAGGTAGGTGAGATTATTTGAACTAGTATTGGACAACACTAGATCATGTTCGTTTGTGGAAATGTTTTAATTGCTTTTAAAAAGTATTTTCCAAATTTAATTGCTTTTAAAAAGAATTTTCCAAAAGGAAATTTGGAACAGCTCTTATTGTTTGTGGAGTTTTAGTTGATGCAGTCGTGTGTGTGTGTGTGTAAGATGCCTCCTTGGGAGGCCTTATAGAAGAATCTCACTTAAAATCCCATTGAGAAGAATCTGTAATCCTTTAATTCTTTTCCTTTCTTTCTCTCTTTTTAACTGGGAACCAGTGACAAAGAATTGCACTGAGGCACTCAGATGTGGCAGCACTGATTTGTATGAGTACAAAAACAGAGCAGAGGGCTCTACTCAGGTCACAATAGAAGTTCAGAAGTTCAGTTCAGCAGCACTTTTTACTACATGAGAGATAGGATATTTATTTGCAAGGCAGATTTCTGCATGTAATGAACTGCATGTGTTTTCTGAGGTATGCCCTGAGCATCTGTAAAATAATTATAAATTAAGATTATCTTCCAGAACTAGAGAAGTGAGATTTATTTGATAAAACAATAAAAATGAATCATAAAATCATTTCTGCTGGAAAAGGCCTTTAAGGACATCAAGTACACTGAATTATGAAGTAGAATCTGTTTAATATTATGACAGATACCTACAATAAAATAAAATAAAAAACAAAATGTGAAACCTCAGTCTTTCCTTGTAGAATATCTTTGGAAAAGTAGCATGTTTTATTATTAATCAAAGTTTTAAATTGATGTGTGCAGCTAAAAGGTGGCAACATGATGTCATGAAGGAGCAGCAGTTAAGACTGCTTCCATATGTTTAATAATAATTAACACTAGTTCACATTGTGATATTGCTGAGCTGTGGATTTTCAGTTCTGTGTCTGTGAACTAATCAAAATCAAGGAGAAGCCTGTATCAGTGTAAAGGTCTTACAAATGTAGAGGGGTTTTATAGTGCTATGGAGACAACTGAAACTGATGTAATTTCAGTATCTTTGAAGTGTTTTAAGATTTACTAAATTCTGTCATTTTGATGGAAAGTATAATTTAAGAATCTTTTCCTTAAGAGTGTGGGTGGAAAAGAGGACCTAAGACTAATCAATATGTTTTATTTAAGCAAGTGCTTCTAGTCTGAATGTGCTAATACAAATTAACATGATAAAAACACTATTTTGTACACAGAGAAATTCAAGCTTCTCCCAGAGCCAGACCCTGATGTTGAAACTTACAGTGGTAGAGTACTAGAAATCCAGTCTGTTTCTGATATGTCACTTCTCATTCAATTTTTAGTTGTTAAATATATTATTACACATGCTCATTGTACAGTGCTGAGTTTCTAGACCAGCTCGTTTGAGATAATTTTAAATCTTTTTTAATCTTTATCTTGATTAATATAATTGGAATGGGGACAGAGAATTTAAACAAAAATTGATGATAAAATGTGGGCCCAACTCATAAAGCTCTTTAGACTTTGGTCACGCATTGCTTGCATGCTGTTTGTGGGGAAATGTGCTTTTTCTGCTTATTTTTACTTCCCTAAGATCAAAACAGCTCTGAGAGCTCTAAAGAGAGAACAGTAAGTGACTGTTGAGACATTTTAATTTTCTTCAATAAAGTTACAATATTTTAAAAATAGTAGAACTGGACTTGGTTTGAAGTCCACACTTAAACCAGAAAAAAAAAATACACAAGCATGTTGCACTAAAAATGCATTATTTCTATGAGGGAAGGGGTGTAAGCTGAAACACCAATGTCATATCCTACATACTATAGTCTTTGAGAATATTACACATATTGTCTTAATTAAAAACTACTTTCATTATTTGTTACTTAAATTCATATTGATGTGTACTTCATTTGTAATTTTTTTTTTACATGTTTCAGGAGAAATCATTCTTCTTGCATTTTTCATATACTAAAAGTAATTCACTTAAATCTATTATTTTGAAAATATCAAGGTGTGATCAAAAACTGCAAAATTTCTACAGTAATTGTGGAGCCTCATGATTGTCACTGAGTCTGGGGAGCTAAAACTCTAAGAATTTAACATGTCATGACAAAGTTTTCTTTACACTGATTACTAGATATTTTTGCTGGGAATTTTGAGGATGACATATCTCACATGTATTTTCTAGACTTTAGTAATTCAGAGAGTCATGAGAGCCTCCTACTTCATCTCTTAGACTTCAGTCTGTCTTCAGCAACATGGCTGTGTACACTGGATGTGCTACATGTGAATATATATGGTTTTTGCTCTGAGGCTGCTGTTTGTGTAGATGTGCTGCTGACTTCTAACATTTATTCTGTAGTAAATACATACCATACCATGTAGGATGTTCATGCTTCCCTTATGTAAGCATGCATTCCAGGCTTGGTGCCAGCTCCATCCTTCCTTCGTGTCCCTGGGACATGAATATTTTGTATATGAAATAAACCTTGAATGAAACATGGGAAAAAATCAGCAGAAAAAGTGTGTTCTGACTATACTTAAATGTTCATGAATTGGGCCCTTGTTTTGTTCCACGGCCTGCTTGGGCTCAATATACAATCACTGGCTTTGAAATTTCATTTCACTCATCATTATACAAAGAGCATCCGGGTTATGTTTTGATTAATATTTATTAACACAAATTTCCTAGCTTTCTTTTTGAGACGTAGTGAGGTAGCTGGGGTTTGATAACGAATATTTCTGTCTTTTTTTGTGCTGTTAATGAAATCTTTTTTTTCCCTTATTAAAGATGCAATAATATCTCTTTTTTAATAATTAAACTAATTTAGTAAGTGCAAGATGGAGGCGCTTTCCTACAGATTATGCTTCCACCTCAGAAGATGAATTTGGATCAAACCGTAATTCCCCTAAACATACCCGTCTGCGTGCCTCTCCAGCCCTGAAAACCACACGCCTGCAGAGCACTGCCTCAGCTCTGAGCAGCACCACCTTCAAGCACAGAATAAAGGAGCAGGAAGACTACATTTGTGACTGGACTGCTCACCGAGAAGAAATAGCAAGGTTGGTTTTAAAGGAGTGCCTGGAAAATAACAAGATTTGTCCTCGAGTCGGTGATGCAGGTACATGGAGAGCTAATGGATTTTCTGCATCACTCCACTTAATGTTTTCACTGGCTGAATGGGGGTAAGATTGCACTTAGGAGGGACTGGCATGTTACCAGCACATCTCAGAAATGAGAAGTCATTTCTGCTACATGGCAGCAACGTGCCAGAATGGGAACTTCTGGTTGTAGAAGTTGCTAATGGTTTCTTTTCTGAGGATGATTCACAGATTCACAGATATTAGGGGTTGGAAGGGAGCTAGAAGATCATCTAGTCCAACCCCCCTGCCAGAGCAGGGGCACCTAGACCAAGTCACCCAGGAACAGATCCAGGTGGGGCTTGGAATGTCTCCAGAGCAGGAGACTCCACAACCTCCCTGGGCAGCCCCTGCCAGGCTCTGCCACCCTCAATGGGAACAAGTTCTTCCTTGTGTATTCCCCTCAACCTCTTGTGCTCCAACTTGCACCCATTGCCTCTTGTCCTGTCATTGGATGACATTGAGAAAAGTCAAAATGAAGTATATCTGATTTTGTCCTACCTTTATCCTCATACCGAGCTAAAGTTTCAGAAAGATTCATAGGTGACAGGGTGAGGAAAAAGTGATTTTGACAACCATGTTATCATTTTAAATTTTGGTTTATACAGGCTTTGATTCATATTTCATATTTTCCAATTTAAATTGTATGTATTTATCAAAAAGTAATCTATTTTGCTGCAAGTTCCTGAGAAATAGCTTCAAATAGCTTGCACTAAATAAATAAACCTATACAAATACATAAATATTATTTAAAACTTAGGTGCCAGTGTTCAGGTTCTGAACTTTTCACAGAATTCAGTTTGTAAGCCTAATCAAGAAAAGTGTTTTCCTTTTAGAATTAATCATAACACTGTGGTCTCACAGATGTGAAGCATTGTGTTTTATGTACAGTGATTGCTTTTTTCTTTGTTTCCTCTTCTTGATAATATTTTCCAACATCTGTTTTTCTAGTGTGGTCTGTGCAAAGGGAGAATACATAAGGGAGCCAGATAGTGTCTTGATAAATCATGAAATTAAAACAAAGATCTCTTCCTAAACCATCTCTCTAAAGTTAGAGATGGATACAGGTAGGAATGAGAGAATGACACTGGAAGTAATTGATGATTCAGTCTAAATGCATTTGATAGTTTTGCAGGTTTTTTTCCTTACATTGGGTTTCTTACCACTTTTTTCAATTAGATTTTTATTTTAAGTATTTTATTCAAGGATTTTGAAGTACAATTACAAAATAAATTGACTCAGTGTAGGAAGTATGACTTAGCCTAAGAATTAAAATGTTTTATTAGTCCAGTAGTTCAGAACTATTACATATATCTTAGAAATATTCCTATTTCATTGTGCTTTTTCTAATACTGTGGCTATCCTTTCACTACAGGTAAATAAGATCTAGAGTTCCAGGCTGTTGAAAAAATATGTGAAGTGTTCTCCTTACCCCAAGCCCTGTATTCTCATCTTTTCACCTTTGGAAATGGTGTCTGTCCCTTATGTAACTGTGCAGCTGCAGGAGTCTGCTCACTGCAGGAATCTGACAGCATCATTTCCCAGAGGGGGTTGAAGAGGTTAGGAGGTTTGAGGTTTATTTTAGTTTATTTTAGCCTCCCTGAATTTGCAGTGCATGATTTCTAGGTGTGATGCAGGAAGAAGCAGAAATCTGCAAGTCACCCTAAAGTTACAGCAGAGTAAATAGTGTACTGACAGCTTTAATTATACAAAGCACACTCCTTATAATTAATTGGTATTTCTATTTCTAAGAGTTATTGTAGAATGACTTCATTTATGAAGAGTCAGACCCAATTGGCAGCTGTTTTCTAATTTTTTTTTTCCTAGTGCTTTTGTTTAGTGCTCTCTCCACATTGTTTCTGTACAGTCTTGAGTAATAGAATACTTTAATAAGAGTATTGAAACTAATTCCACTGTTTTGACTACTGTTCAACTGTGATGGTTGTCTAAGAAGTTGCTTGCAAGAGTTCTTTATTATGATATTTTCAGGAATTGAATTAATTTCCATGTAGATACCTGATCTTTTATGTGATTATGGTATTTAATGACATTTGTCTTCTGGTGGATTTACTGATAAGTGACATTTCCTGGCATTGTTTTCTTCACAGCTACTCACTAAATACCAACATTTGTCTCAGAAATTCAAAGGTGATTATTAGCAACTTCTCTGTTTAATTAAAGAAAGTGATACAGTTGTGTGAAACAAAGGAAGTAGGTTCTCTAGTATCAAGAATATTGGAATCTTGGAGTTTTAATGGTTAAAATAGAGCCAAAAGATGTAGTAATTAGATTAAATTACTAAATTAGATTAAACATGGCTGTGCAACTCATTCCACCTACGTGGTGGGTGCTGCTCAAAATTAGCACTCTTGACTTCTGTGCCTTCAGTCCTTTCAGACAGAAAAATGAAAGGGGATGTGAATTCTGGGTTTTCTAAACTGTGTGATCCAATCTGGAGATTCAGAGTGCTATAGTTAGTAGGGAGCTTTTAGTTTTTTCTTTGTCTTGTGGGCTTTTTTCCCCTCCTTCTTTTGGAATGTCCTGTACTAGCAGCAGAGCTAGGCAAGCTTCCTCCAGGTGCAGAATACAGAGCAGAGCTTATTTTCTGCTGTGGTGGATCAGAAGAAAGGAAAAGGAGTCTTCAAATAAGAATTGAGATCTATTTGTGTAGTGATATATCCAGTTTTTTACAGGCATGTTCTACTTTTGCAGCTAGAGAGTTTGTCTTGATTACATTTGAGGATTTAGGTACCAGTCTGGAATTTCAGACACGTAAGCATCTTGATCTGAGCAAGCTGCAGGGCTGCTGGATAATCAGAGGTCATGCAGAAGCTCTTCACAAGTTTGTAAGCACAGTTATATAGAGCAGAGAACTATAACTTAGAAGCTGCAAGGCTGCAGGTTGGACTCTGCTGCTGCAGAATTGCTTGTGAGGGGGAATGTGACACTGTCTTTGTTACCAGGATCAGTCAAGATCTGGCTCTCATCGCTCGGGAAATCAACGATGTAGCAGGAGAGATAGATTCAGTGACTTCATCAGGCACTGCCCCCAGTACCACAGTAAGCACTGCTGCCACCACCCCTGGCTCTGCCATAGACACTAGAGAAGAGGTAGGAGATCTTCATGGAGAAATGCATAAGGTTCTTCCTTTTCTTTATTTCTTTTGCTTTTAGCATTTTGCATAGCTTTTTAGTTACTTCCACTCAACCCCTATGCATGACCTCTGCATTGTTTTTTGAGTTCAAGTCCCTTTATGTTTCAATGAACAACCCAGAAGTTATTCTGTGAACACCATTTGTCAAAAGGATGCACATTATCTGTCTGTCTCTTTTTTTCCACGAAACACAGGACAACATAGTGATTTGTTTCTTGCTTGTCCTTAGCCTTAGATACCATTGGGTAGTATCTAAGTGCATTTCAAGATACTAGAGTGTATGCACAAATATATGTATAAATATTTACATTTAATACTTTGCATAGCTATTAAAAACAAAAAAGTCCCTCTTCACAGGTGATGTTAGCTTCACACTGAAATACTTAGGCACCATCCCTTAACACTAATTTACATTTTCTTTCTTAATAACATTATCAAAACCTGCCTTCATATAAGTTTGCCCTCTGCTTCTAATAATTCTTACTTTCCTTGATGATCTCTGGTGTGCTGTTCTGTGAATATATTGACTAACTTGTTCTCATAACCATCACAGGTTTAATGCTGGTAAATATGTGAATTTGAGTTTAAATCATCACTTTCTGTCATACTACAATTCACACTAATATGCTGTAAATGTTTACTGCATTTTTTTCATAGAATTCCTTTCAAAAAATTTCATTTTTGTGTGCATTAAGTTTGGTTAAGACATTATTTTACTGTGTTTAATATAATACTGTCTTTTTCTGTGGAAAAAAAGATATAAACAGTGATAAGAACTCTGAGTTGGATACTCAGGAAAAGTTATAACTGCACTCATGTAGATTTTAGTTTTAATTCTCAGGGACTTAGGGCTAAACTTTCAGGAATTCAAGTGCTCATTTTTCACATCCAGTTACATCACTCTGATTTTTTTATTACTAGATAATTACTTTCTTATAAAAATATGGTACAGTGTGTACATACTGCAGGTGGCAGTATCTCCTTTAAGAAGTTATGGGTGTTTCTGTAACACTATAACTAATTTGGAAAAAAAAAGGTAATTTGAGGGTAATGTCCTTAATCTCATGGAGTAGGAAAAAGTTTTCAAAAAAAAGTTCATTTTTCTGAGGCATTGTCACCTAGGAGCTGCATTTTCTACTATAGAAGACAACAGAATGATTTGTAGTTGACAGATTTCTTGTAAACTGTTGCAGAAAGAAAAGGAAAGAAAAACCAAAGGTGATTTTTTTTCATAAACTGCATTTTTCTTTTCCCTCCCCCCAGCTGGTTGACCGAGTATTTGATGAAAGTCTGAATTTTAGAAAAATCCCTCCACTAGTGCATGCCAAACCCCCCGAGGGGAATGGTCGCCCTAATGGTGCTAGAGCCCAGCTCACTGATGCCCTTGACCCCCCAACTATTACCAGAAGGAGGACTTGGAGCAGAGATGAGGTAGGTACACAGCAGGATTCTCTCTAGCAATGTGTCTTGCTTTAAACTGCTAAAATTCTCTCCCCATTTAATATTTTTGCCACAGTCCTTTTTTTCCTACCTGTAGCATATACTAATACTGGAATTTAATTTGAATCATGTTCAAATATGCATGTGATGTCACTTAAACTTTAAACAATTGTACTTGTGTTCTAAAAAAAATCAAAATATATGAAATTAATAACATCCTTTTTAAAACTTACTGCAGGTTATGGGGGACAGTTTGTTGTTGTCCTCAGTCTTCCAGTTTTCTCGCAAGATAAGACAATCCATAGACAAAACTGCTGGCAAAATCAGGTGGGTTTCAAAAATTCATTGTTATTACTGAAAATGTCTGCTCTTAGCAACATTCCTACCAGTAGAATGGTACAATTGGATTCTGTCTGGTTTTAATGTTTCAGACCACTTTTATTCAGTGCTCCCTATGCTGTTTTGTAATATCATGTTATCTAATATTTCAGTTTAATTTGTTTTTTTGCTGTCGATTTCAAACATGCTGCTCTTGAATTTCTTCCTTGTAGAATATTATTTAAGGATAAAGACAGAAATTGGGAAGAAATTGAGAATAAGTTGCGAGCTGAAAGTGAAGTTCCTATTGTGAAAACATCCAGCATGGTAAGGGGAGTTGTCTTTTCTGGGATTGATTGACCCTCTCATCTAATTTCTAAATAATCAGTAGAGGAAAAAAATCTTTTAAAAGTTTTAAAACCACCCCAGGGGGTGGCTGATTTCTTGTCCAATTACCTTGAAGCTAAAAGGGTATAAAGAGCTGTAAATTAATAAATAAAGGCATCTTGGTGAAGAAAATTGTCTCTGCTTCTCTCTTTCTCCTCCTCTGGCAACTGGCAGATAAACACCACTCAACCCAGAGCATGTGGACATGGGTGGGCCACCATCAGCCAGGGTGTTCTTAGGGAGAGGAGGGACAACCCAAATAGCATATTGCAAACTGGGGAAGGGGGATTGTTTACCCTAGATAAGTGGATTGAGTGTCTTTTTCCTTAATGAAGCATAGTTGTTTCTTTCCTAGGAAATATCATCAATCTTACAAGAACTGAAACGAGTTGAGAAACAGCTGCAAGGTACAAAATTTTCACTATTTGTTTTTGTGGTTGCATGCTTCATTTTTTTTTTTTTCATATTCATCTCTATATATCAGGAAAGAAAGATACCACATTTTATGATATAGTCACAGTAAGAGTTGTGTACATAACTTCAATATAACTGCTGACACATTTGGTAAAGAAGGGTCACTAAACTATTTTGAAACAGAAAAGTGATGATATCTTTTTATGTGGATTAGAAAAGGCTTGACTGAAGATTAAATAGTCCAGAGAATCCCAAAGAATTATTTGTGGAACATTCTCAACAGAAATACTTTTGTAGGTAAATACTAAAGAGTAGGTGACAGAGAATCCTGAGATCAACCTTTATGAAATAGTCTTTGACATCAGTAACACCCTCATGAGTAGCACAGTTCAGTGGAAGGGATGGACTGTGACCATTATCTATAGGAAGTCTCAAAAACAAAGCTGAAAGATGTGTGTCTGATATAATAAAAGGAAAATCTACAATTATCTCTTGCTGTCTTACCTTCACAATACTTAATCCACTCACTGGTAATTGCAAACCCCACAGAATGCAAAACAGAAAAGTTACTTTTCAGATGTAAAGACATATCTATATATAAAATGGAAGGAAATATGTTGTACTTTAAAAATCTGCTGTTCAAACATATATCCCATTTATCAATATCAGCTTAAAAACTGAGTCTATTTTGAAAAGAAATAGCAGCCTTCTTTGTGTACTGTTTATACTTTGTTTATTGTTTAATTTGAAGTGGTCAAATGCAGTAGTGGTCCATGCTTTTATATAATTATTGTATTTGTTGTAAACTTCCTGCATTTGTTCTTTTTAGTGTTCAGATTTAATCCTATAATAAAGCATGTTTTAAAAAGAGAATGTTTCAGGAGGAATCATTAACCACCTTTAGGGACAAGTTAGTATTTGTTTCATGCACAGTTATAATTTTAAAATGTTAAATTATTACAAATTGCATTGGGTTTAGACAACATAAAAAAGAAATCAGAGAAAGAGGCCAAATAATTTGTGTGTGTACACAGTGGTGTTTGAAGAGATGTTTTAGAAATATAGAATAATAGGAATGTTTTGAAGAGTACAGTTTTAGAAATAAAAAAGAGGTAAAAAAGAGTGACAAATGTGTTCATAATGCAGTAAAATGAAACTGTACCAGGTGTTTCAGTGTACCCTCACTCTGTGGAGGGAGAGGGACAGTAAGTCCATCATCATACTTTAAAAAGAATTAATTACTCCTCTTTTATACTAATTTAATTCAGTCATGGAATTAGCAGCTATGGATTTGGGGGAGTGAGGGGGTCTGGAGTGGACTGAAATGTAATATAATGGTAGCATTAGAGCAAAAGGCCCTGAAAATCCCATCTTTTAGTCCCTAGAAGCTAATCATAGATGCTTTGTTATCTCTTTTCTGACCACACCTCAGGCAGTGCTTCTTTTGTGCAGTTTAATTTCATTTAAAGTTTTAATAGATGTAAATGCTTTGCAATACCTGTATGATGAGTGTTGGATACACCACTCTTGTGCAGTGGGCAGCACATTTAAGCTTCTCCCTGTCATTGTAAAAATAAAACTCTTGAGAACAGGAGGTTTGTATTTTTAATTCTTTCTTCTCTATCCCTTTCATCTTTCTTCAATCGCTCAGCCATTAATGCTATGATCGACCCCGATGGTACCCTGGATGCTCTCAGCAACTTGGGATTTGGCAGCCCCATCTTAGCAGCCCAGCCCAAGGCAAAGTGCAGCCCTGGTTCCCAAAGTCCCCGTCCCCAGGTGCAGCCAAACTGCCCTCCTGACCCCCGGGCTCCTCAGGCCCCCGACTTCGAGAACCCCGAGTCCGAGTTCAGCCCGCGCTTCAACAGGTTCAACCCAGACGGGGAGGAGGAAGATTCCACCCTGAGAGAGTGATGGCTCGGTGCTGGAACAGCAAAAACTGTCACATGGAATGTGTAGGAAAAAAAAAAAGAAAACATCATTCTGGTTTTACAATTGAAATTAAAAAAAAAAAAGGCTCGTCAAGAAGGTTGTTTTATGAAACCCGTTTTCTTTAACTACGATGCTTTGGTTGTCACACAAATCCTTTTCAAGACATGCATAGATACCAGTGTAGGAAACAGATTGTGGCAGGTTTGCCCTTTGTGGTTGTGTGCTTTGCAAAAAAATCATTATATCAGCAGCTTTCCCTTCATAGAGCTGTTTCTTAAAACCACGTGAGCAGTGTAACATTTAATCTTAATGAAACCCAAAATCTTCCTGCCAGGCTGCTCTAACGAATTGACTGCCTCCTATAAAGTTTGTGGGGAGCTGCTGAACAGTTCTGATGCTGAATTAGGAGATTTATATAGGAAACATTTTGACTAGAACGACACATTACTGCAAAAGGTAAGACAGATTTCAGAAAGCATTCGTTCTTGTGTCCTGAGGATCTCAGACAGTTCTGTGTTTTCTAGGACTTTGTTGCTGCGTCAGTTGTCTTGGGGTTTACAAAGATCACACATTATGTTTGCACTAAGATTTGCTGGGAGTGGTAGGTGAACATATCTGTATCATGAAACAGCAAGCAGTGTTTCAGTGTACATAGAAAACTGATAATACTGGACTTGTATTATCATTGCAGTGTTTTAATCCACTTTCTGAAAGGACTATTTGGCACTTTTCTGGTCTTCAAATGTCTTTTTTTGATGTTAATGAAAGTAGGAGTCTTTCATATCTCATTTCTTTCCACATGTTTGTTGAAACTAGGAAACAAATTGGAACATATGGCAACATGGGACAATTTAAAGCATATTGAGGTAAATGGGCTCTCACCAATTCAAATGCAGCATAAGCTTACAGAGCAAATTACTGTTCCTTGAAATGATCATGAGATGTAAAATTTTCTTTAGGGAACTTGGAAATAGAGTTGTCATAATTTGCTTGATCTATAGATGCACTCCTAAGCAAATGATTTTATTTGCCTCTGTATATTTTCTGTAGTCTTGCTAGTAAAGCTGTCTCTGTCTTACATATATAAAAGGATTCTGGAAGATGACTGCTAACATAGACAATTTGCTTATTCCACTGAAAAGCAAGTCTAAAGTTTCCTATATAAGCCTATTTTCCTTATAAGTTGTCCCAGTAACTTAACATTTGGAAATAATAATAAAAAGAAAAGTAAATTACTTTGTATTTCCAGAACACTGTAATTTGGAGGAATGTTATTTCTGTTAAATGTAACTAATAGACTGGAATTTTCCTATGTTTGCATCAGTCTCTATATATTAAGGTTAAAGATACAGTTTTGCAGCTTTTATGAAATGGTCTTTAATATTTCAGCAATAATCCTGTATGACATTTGTTTAAAAAAAAATACTTTCTGTACACTTTTAGATTGTACAGGCTTTCAGAAGTCAGTAAAAGTTGGACCAGTTAATAAAAATGCAAAAACATTTTTGTAGAGATGTATAAACAAAACCACTAATCTGTTGTATAATGGATTTCATATTTTCTTTAAGAAAAAATAAAAGCAAACAGCCTTCGTGTATGATTTCATATGCTCTACTCCAGCTAACTGTGGAAGCCTGAACTACACTAGTTTACAAAGGCTACAAGAAAAGTTTTAGAGGGTGCAGAAGAGCAAAAATAAATCCAAACTAGAGCTAGGTATCGAAAACCAACTGTACCAACCATCACCATAATTCCTTCTTTTGGTTAGTGCTTGGGAACATAATTTTTTTTTCAGACTGGAGTGAAAAGTAGGAAATGGCTTGGAAGGATTAAAGGTGCAGGCTCTTCATGTGAGATTCTCTTTGTGTTCTTTCAGGCATTTATACCTTTGCATTCTGTAATGAGCATTTTGCATTACTATGTTCTTATTTTGTATGAACATGTTCTCCTTATTTATTTTTGTTACATTTATTATGTATGTTATTTTTGTTATATGCATTTACAACTCCATTTTTAAATAAAGTGTTTCTGGAACTTTACAAATGTGTGAATATGTAATTGAGAGTATACACTGAGTTACCTTTACTGAAATAGGAAATGGCATTTTTTCAGAAATTTTTCTCTGGAAAAAAGCTGCATTATTGCCACTGCTGCATCCCTCATTCTGTGCTGATAATATTGGCTCACTTTCCCCTAATCAGATCCAATTGAATTGATTGTTGTGTGCAAAGCTAGAGGCAAAAATAGTCCAGTCTGACAAGCATCAAATAGTGATTGTGTTTCCCTTCGTATAATGAAAGGAAATTACTTGTAATGCACATGCCAGGTGCAACAGTAAATGGTTTTCAGGCTGCTTTGCTTCTGCTTCATATATTGGAAAACTTTATTGCACATTCTGATTTGGCTCCAGACCAGTGCCTTTTTATCTTCTGTCCCAACTTTGTGTGTACTCACCTTGCAAGAGAGTTTCCCTAGAGATGTGGCACTGAGGAACATGGCTCAGTGGTGACCTGGCAGTGCTGCTTAACTGTTGGACTTGATCATCTTGAAGGTCTCTTCCAACCAAAATATTATATGATATTCCACAACTTTATTGGCTGCTGTTGCTTCCTCACTTGTTACCAATATCCTTTGCCAGTCAGGGGAATGTGCTTCTGGGTTCATATTCTGTACAAACCCCCTTTTTTCTGAGTAATAGTGAATATAGTAGTGATACTACAGCACATTATACTTCATCCCACGTGCACTATACTTGGAGCTGAGGTTATGCAGAGCTGTTTTTCAGAAGTACCTGGGAAATTATCCAGACAGCATCAGTCCTCTGCTTCCTTTTGACATCAGCAAGTGGGGCTGACAGGGAGTGACCCAGAGCAAGCAGAGCTCACGGCCATTCTGATCAGCATCCTTGGCTTCTCCCTCAGCTAAATTCCAATTATACACCCAACAAGTACTTACTAATGACATATCTGGTTGTAGCAGGGAGAAATAAAGCTCAGAGTATAATTTGCTCAGGTGCTGACCTGAGAAGAGCAAGATGGTGCTTCACCACAGCATATTTAGACCAAAAGCAACTGGTCTCAGTCTCAGTAAAGAATGCTGCTTCATACCAAAACCTGCATTGCACTTTTTCATGCCTGTTGGAAAGCTTTTGTCATTTTAACTAGAAAGATTTCAAGCACAGAAAAAGCTCTGCTATTTGCTTTTCCCAGCCATGGAAAGCAAGGGTCTGCAGGATTGTGTGAAGCATTCTGAGAACCAGTGCATCCAGTAAAGGGAGGCTGCTCACTATGTGCCAGGGAGATTTGATACCACCAACTACAAGGAAGAAAACCCTTCACCATAAAAGTTGCTCAGCTTCTTCTTGATGAATAATCAGGTTTTTAAAAGCACAAGAATGTCATCATTGACTTCAAGTGGAGCACATCAGTTAATGCAGAGTTACAGTCCTTGTAGCTCAGCCATGCTTGCTGGGTACTAAATACATCTGCCAAATACCAGTCTTGGCAATATTGCCCAAGGACAGCTGCCTAATGCTAAAGAGCAGCACTTCCAGCTGCACTAACTCACGAATCCTGTAAAAAATACTTGATGTTTTTAGCTTGGTGTGCCTTACCCTGTGCTGTTCCTGCAGGTGACTGCCAACAGAGAACTGGTTGGGCAGCAAAGCATTTCCTTTTCAGGTTCTTTTCTCACTATTTATGTATTTCTGGAGGAAAAGTTGTTAGCAAACAAGTGGGTTTATGCAGCCCTGGAAATAAAGCAGGATAAGATAACTTTGCCTTGCCAGCAAAGTCATGAGCAGTTCCTATTTTGTGAGGTAAGTTAAGATTCTTCTCTCTGAGGAGAGCTCTTAAAATGATAGGGTATTGTGAATTGCCCACTTTGGGGAGGCTGTATTTAAATAGGAGTTTGTAGTTGTCAGATATCCTCATGGGAACACAGGACAACATTTTCAAGTTTCACTTGCAAAAATTATTCAAGCCTTAAGGGTGTGCTGAGGGGACAGAGATTGATTTATTTCAGGGAAAAACCCTACATTTGCTCTTACCAATTAGCATGTATCCTTGCTAAGTTCTGTTGCTCAAGTTCATCGGTTCCTTAGGGCTGGTGTTTTTAGATCTGTTTTAAAAATTAATACACATATTTATAATTTATAAGGTTTTCTGCTCCTGTGGAGTAGCTAAAAGCACTAGCAAAACTCTAGAGCTCTTTATATTCTATTAAGAAATAACACTTTACAAGCAGCCTGAGTTATGTTTCAAGCAAACTGTGTTCTCTCTTAACAGAAAAAGAGAAAATAATAAGGATTTTTGTTTAAAAATGCACATTTGAGAAACAGCAGGCAGAGAGGATATCATGATAGTCAGTTATTAGGGAATTATGCTTGAGGCCATGAGAAGCAGCCCTTAGGATTTCAGCATTAGTCATTAATGATACCAAATTAAAGTTCAAACTACAACATGGCTTTTCTCAAATGGCATTAAAACCACCTCCTGATTCACAGAGCAATATGCAACAGCTCCTGCTAAATTTCAACCCTCCAGACTCAACTGCACAACCAAATAAAGCAATTCAAAGTTAATTAATGGTGGGGCTACATAAATGGCTGATAAAATATCTGGTGTCTGTGGCTGCAAGTTTTGGCAATGGTATTCCTTTGGACATGAAAGGTAAACTGAAAAAAAAAACCCAAAACTTTGCTTTGTCTTCAGTCCTACTTCCCATATACACTGATTTTCTGCCAGTTTCTTCAGATTTGTGCAAATAAGAATCAGTCTTTTGAGGAATGGGGAAACTCTCATCTTTATTTTTTTTTTATATTGTATGTAACAATTTAACATTATTATTTTTTTTCATTAGTAGGGGGAATTTGTAGTGAAACTCTTATAACTAGGTAACATTTTGCAAGCAGCTTCTTGCAAGCAACTCCCTGCAGCTTTGCCAGTGAACTTTAATGATAATTTGTAATGTGAGCTAGGATTGAAAACCATATGTATTTCTGCTGCTAAGGAAGGAGCCAAGACTTCTGCTAGCTGTGAAAAGAAATTGAACTTAGCAGACTTATTTCACGTGTGACTAGCATCTGGAGATGAAATGAGTTCACTACACTTCTGAGTGATAGAAAAGTTTAGATTTTTATTCTATAAACATTTGGACTATGGCATATGTGGTTAAGAGAAAACATGTGAAACCATTTCTAAAATGACAATTTCAGATATGATACGAAATGAAATAATAATTTACGATTTTTCAGGTCCAAAGAACTTGCAGTTTTTCAGTTTCCTTTCTTTTTTCTTTCTCTTTAAGTCCCACTCATCTCTGGAGACTATGCTGAGACAGAAAGCTAAAGTACAAAGTGATTAGAAAGATTTGTATTATATTGATTTACCTTCTAGTGCTTAAACCAAGAGTTCACACTGCCCTGTTTCAGCTGTTTACTCTTCACTGACACTCACTCCATTACAAGGTGTATGGGTAATTAGAACTGCTGAAAATGGGGTCAATTATTCTAGACTCAGTGCCTGCACTCCACTCAATCAACTCAAAATGTTACCCATGTTAGCCCACATGCATACTGAGCTTTTTCTAAACAGTTGTAAAGTTATCCTGGTGATAAATATATCGTGTACAGACTGTAAGAGAATTGCTGTTGAATATTTTCTATTCTGAGTTCAGCAGGAGCTCTGCCCTTCCTTCTGTACAGCACTTTCATAGCTTTTTGGGATGAGAAATCACAGGGGCAACTTGAGTGGGAGCTCTGAAACACCTACTGAAAAGGTGTTTCCCAGGGAGAAACAATAAAGAAGAATCTGACCTTCACTGTTCTGTGTCTGCATAAAGAT
This sequence comes from Ceyx cyanopectus, assembly GCA_013401355.1. Lineage (NCBI taxonomy): Eukaryota > Metazoa > Chordata > Aves > Coraciiformes > Alcedinidae > Ceyx > Ceyx cyanopectus. The sequence continues at coordinate 29,610 of VYZU01067221.1, forward strand.
TCATGGTGGTTGTAGAGCTCTTTCACTTTTATATCTGCTGATTGCTTTAGTAATGTCTGAAATTCCCCTGCAGCTGTAAATTTTCCCAGGTTTACATCCTTTCTGGGAAAGACACCAACTGTGATGAGATGTAGCACCTGCATGCTGCTAAGTCAGGTTTACTAACTCCCTGCTATCCCTCAGTTCCATCCTAAGAGTCCTTGAGAGATGAAACTTGTCAGAGGAGGAGACTGGGCCATCATTGGCTCTGGGTCCCATAAAAAGACTTGATTGAGACCATGAGCAGTGACTTTTATCTCTAAACCATCATTTAGCAGGGAGAGAGAATTTCACACTCACCTGGACTTTGTGGTGTACCACATACTTGATAAAAACACTGTTTCTGCCTATTTTTCTGCTCGTGGCTGTGCAAAAAGTGAATTTCTGTGGGCTTTTTTCTATAAAGCTGCACATCCTATGGCTGAAGTGTTCAGCTTAGAGACTAGGTCAATACAGTGCCTTTTTAGTGCTCTAAAACACTGTGTCTCTGTGGACTATTAATAGTTTTCTATATCCTCACTGCTAAACATCACCTATGTAGAAGCTTCAACTCAGAAAATGAAAGTTTAGTTTAATAAGATTATGCCAGTAAAAACAGTTTTAATGGTTACTGCTATACACATGTTGCCTCTAGAATGTGACTTTGATGTTAGCTTAATTAATTTATACTTCAGACAAAACATCATTTAAAATGCCAAGTCCATTGCTCTGATGGTGGCCACTTTTATTACCAGAGCTGACTATACATTTTTATATTTAACTAGTTAAGAAAATGTTTTATTTAAAACAAGGCTAAAGTCATAAAAGTGAAAGATCTGTGAACTTTCTTGTGCCTTTTCACTGTGTTTCAGGTATGGTTGTAATGCAGGTGATGATGTTGCTGTGCTGGATGATCACCTCTTGCTAATAGCTAAATTAAGAGCATTTTCAGAATAAAATGTTAAACCCTCTTCCCTCATCTGCTTTTCTGGTGCCAATTTCCTAGCAATTGGACATTTCCAACTATAAATTAACCAATTTATAAAGTAATTAAGTGATTGTAACTGCAGACAGGAAAAAAAAAAAAAAAAGAGAAACTTTACANAGATAAAATGATAGAAAGAATCTGAGTTTGTTTTTCAGGACCATTGTGTTGTCACTAGATGGCACATTGGTCTAAAGTTTTAGAAGCAGCACTGTGGTGCTGTTCACACTTAGCAGCAACTGCAGGGACCAACAGCAAGTTGTGTAGATGGGAAACAACTAGTAGTGATGTGGGTAATGAAGCCAAAATCATTCTCAGACCAGCAAGAAGGGAAGCCTTAGAAAAGAGCAGGTGCTCAGGTACTGTGTTTTCTGTGCCACCTACTACTGCTGGAATGGGTAACTTGGATATGAATTTCTGCAAGACACTGAAGGGATTTATTTTTCCATGTGTGGGAAGCACCTTGATTTCTAACAATTTCCAGTGCAGTCACCTTCTCTCTGATATATTTATGACTTGCTGAGGAAACTACATGTACAGATTACCTTGCATGCTGTCTTTTACTCATTATTATCTCTGTTTACTTGTTTCCTGATATGGTTTACCCTGTGAGACTTTTTTTTTGTATACTGAGAAAATGTTTGGGATTTGAGAATACTATGAGTTTTTGTTATCAGAAGTAATTTCAACTTCTGGATTCTCAAAAGAAGGCAGAAAGCTAATAAACAGTAAAAGTACAGGGCAGAGGTCTATCTGTTGAGAGATGTTACATTACTTTTATTTATTGCATAAGCATTCAATTTAGCCTAACTCTTCTCAACTCACTGGAAAAAACCAGGCAGGTTTGGAAGCTTGCTGAAGTATTGTGATAATTTTCCATTTTAGTAAGGCTGTTCTGTAATGAAGCAGGAAAGCCACAGGAGAATCAGGTTCATTTTGATTCTACTGTGCAGTAAAACCGATCATGAACTTTGATGAATTAAGTGGTTTTCTATTCCCCATTCCTATTTTTTTTCCCCCCTTTATGTGTTATGCATTGT
>VYZU01067224.1:0-15495 GCA_013401355.1 Ceyx cyanopectus
TCATCTTCCTCTTCCTCCTCTTCCAATATGGAGTCTACGTCATCAACAAATCAGATCTCACTTGTGGTAAAGCCTTCCAAATATTAGGGGGGGTTACTGCCTACCTATCTTTCTGCTTCAGGATGCCGCTCTCTGCTCTTCTTGAACCGTCACCAGCTCCCTCCACCTGACAAACACTATAAAATGTGATGTAAAATGCACGAGCAGGTTTGGCAAAGGAGGGGACACAGCTCAGGGACTGCCTTTTCCTGATGGGTTTGTCTAGGGGGGGTGGTACCAGCAGAGCAATGCACCTGTGGCCCCTTGGGGTTGCCCACTGAGTGCCTCAGGCAGATGCTTGGCATTAGCGGGCACCATGTGAGAGACCAGCTCCAGCTAATCCCCTGACCCCCCCAGGGTTCACCAGCAGTGCAGGCAGCATCACCCCGGCTCATGGCACCTCTCAGCAAGACCTGGCAGTTCCCCATGGGCAGAGCTCTGCTCCAGCTCCATCCCTGGAGTGATGCAGGGCTCCAGTGTGCAGCGAAAATAGGAAACACAGTCAGGGAGATGCATCCGACTGCTCTCTCTTAGGGCTTGGCTTCAGTTGTGGATGAGACTAAATGCTTTTAAAAAAAAAAGCTATTAAAAAAAAAGGCTCAAGACAAACTTAGAAGGTTTGGGGGTTTTATTGTCGGGTTTGCCAGTGGTGTTTTGGTTTGGGGTTGGTTCTTTTCTCTTCTGGGAGCAACAGCCCATGTCGGAAGATGTCAGAGATTTGATGTATGCATGGTTTTGTGTTGTGTCCTAACAGAGACTTTTGCCTTCTTTTTCTCTCCCTCTCTTTCAGCAATGGCCCATGAACATGTACATGTTAGACTATGGTGGTCTAAACGTCCAGATCCCAGGACCTATTAACTATTAGACCTCAATACAGAATAAGAACCTCAAATGAAAGAATAAATAAATAAATGTAATTTATGTAAAAAGTGTATATTCCAATATGTATCGATGCCTTTTAGTTTTTCCAATGATTTTTACACTATATTCCTGCCATCAAGGCCTTTTTAAATAAAAATAAAAAGTGTTGCCTTGCTCTTAAAAGTACTTATTTTATTATGTATATTACTGATAAATAGCATTTATAGGTAAGGCTAAAGTGCAGGAGGGAACCCCCAGACAGTCCTTGTCAGGCTTTGTCAAGAAAATCCTTGCTGTCACCAGTGCTTGAAACCAAGAGGTTTGACATGTTCTAATGCTTCATTTAATTTAGATCAGAGCTGCAGGAGGAGTGGTACCAAACCACAGCAGTGACAGACGAGGGATCCAGCCCTTCCAAGCATTAGAGCTCAGCACCCATGGGGTCTGTTGACTGTGGAGGAGAAGTGGGTCTGGGATAAGCATGAAGGAGGTTTCAGGCCCGGGTGTTCCCCAAGCCCTCCTGTGCTTGGCCTCCTGCTGCCCTGGATTTGGAAAGGCACAGAAAGCATTTCTGTTACATGTGTTTAACTGGCTTCTGACCCAGGAAAGGGTTTTCATCTGGTGAAGTCCTTCACCATTCCTGATTTTCTAAGAGGCTTTGATGCCTAATGGGGGAGAAGCTCCAGCAGTAAGTACAGGCAGATCCCACTGGTGTTCCACAGCTTCCATAAAGCTGCAAGTGGGATGGCTGAGAGCATCCAGTGCCCTGGGCTGCTTCACCCCATATGAGAAACAACCTCGTAAATTGAGGGGTTTTATTTGAAATTCCTGCAATTTTATTTCCATTCCACTGCTGGAGTTTGGCAGCAGGAGCTACTGGCACTGACCACTCTGACCACTTGGACTTCTGTCCCGAGAGCCATGCATGGGTGAGACATGGTGAGACCTAACACTGGTAAGAGGGTGGTGTAAAAAACCAACAAGAAGAAACATCCTGGCTGTTTTGTAGGTAAATGCACCCAGCAGGACCCCAGTGAAGCAAGATGCCCTTTGGTGTCGCCCCAAGTGGTGACCTTGTGTGGGTGGCCGTTGCTGGGCATCCCTCCAGGCTGCAGGATGGGTCCCAGCCTTTTCCTGGAGCAAACCTGTCCCAAAAGCAGTGGCTGGGGTCTGCTGCAGGGTGGATAGTAGCGGACAGAGGATCAAAGTCACTCGTGACAGCTTTTCTGAGTGCAATCTGCTTTATTTGTGTTACGGGTTTTTAGTCCTTGTTGTTTCAGCCACTGGATGGGGTTTGATGGTGTTTCAAGGCAGCTGCTGTTTGGATTTTTTTGGTATTTTTTTAATTATGTTTCTTTTAGAGTGCTGCAGTATAAAAAAAAGACACAAAGGTGCTGGAGCGAGCTCAGAGAAGGACTATGAAGCTGGTAAAGGGTCTGAAGAAAATGAGGAGCAACTGAGGGACCTGGGGTGGTTTGGTCTGGAGAAGAGGAGGCTGAGGGGAGACCTTCTTGCTCTCTACAGTTCCCTGAAGGAAGGTTGGAGTGAGGGGGGTATTGGTCTCTTTTCCTGGTGACAAGAGGCAATGGGGCTTAAGCTGCACCAGGGGAGGTTTAGGTTGGATATTGAGAACAATTTTTTTTGCCATGAGAGTCTTGGAACAGGCTGCCCAGGGAGAGGGTGGAATCACCATCCCTGGAGGTATTCAAAAAACATCCAGATGTGGCACTTCAGGATGTGGTTCAGTGGTTCTGGTAATATTTAGTAGATGGTTGGACTTGATGATCTTGAAGGTTGTTTCCAACCCTAATGATTCTATTATTTCCTGGCTCTGGGCTTGCATTTGCTGTGGAGTTAGATGCAAATGATCCCACGAGATAATAAAAGCCCAAACAAATGTAGGAGACAGCACAAAGGCGTCAGCCAAAAGAAGGGCAAAGATCTGTATCAGTGACCCCAATTAGAAATGCAGTCTGACATCTGGGTGGTTGGCATCAAAATTTGAAGCCTTTCATGTTTCTGCCCAATGCTCAAACCTGTGGCACTTCCAGTTAGGAAACAAAGAAACACGATCCAGAGTTAAAAATACAATTTTCTCTTCCCAGATGTCTGAAAGGGGCTTATTCACAGATCAAACCCCACTGAGTAGCTGTCTCCTAAGAGGGCATGCTCATTATACTTTGACTTTTTCTTTATTTGTCTGTTAAAAAAATAAGGTCTGACACTGTAGCACTGAAGGCAGCAGCAGGGTTCAGTAATGAGAGGAGATGTGTGAGGCTGCCTCAGGTCTGGTGCTGGTGCCAGTGTCCCAGGAACATGCCAGTGTCGGGGTGCAAGGTCTGGGGCACTATGCCCTGCACGGGGCCCAAATTGCTGCTGCTGAAAGGCAGGGCTGAGCTCAGCTGGGCCATGGGAGCTCTGCTGGGGGCTAATGAGGGAGTTCAGAAAGCCAAATGCTTTGTAAAGGCTGTAAAAGTGGTGGGGGGATGGAAGCGGAGTGAGGAGGCAGTGTAGGGTTGTTTCCCTGCTCTGCCTCATCCCTCTCCCCAGGCTGGGTTCTGATAACAGGTAATATTTTACAGAGTGACTAGCAATAATTCCTGCTGTAATTTCAGGGATTTACAAAGCCACAGTATCCACTTTTCATTATCAGTGTCTGGGGTGGAAAACTCCTGCCCTCAGTGCCTGTGTTTGCTTGTGACTCAGGAGCACTGACCTTTCCCACTTTGGACAAATGACAGATACCTCTTTATTACTGTTTTCCCTCAGCTGAATTCTCACAGCTTCCCTAATCTTGATCCTGCAGTTGCAGAGTATTTTTATACCCTTTTTTTTGTGTGTGTGTAACATGATTATCTGCTGAATGGGATCCGCTCCATTACAATTAGACAAGTGAAGATGCAGATCTTAACACTTGAGCCACGTTTCTCATTTATTACTTTTCAAAGACCTCGGTGGGGGGAAGGGGGTTGTTGTTTATATGTTTACAAATCAAATAACAATCCTCATTAAGAGTTGCAAAACATGAAGCCATTTTGATCTCAGGCAGATGGCAGCTAAATGAAGTTTAATTAAAGAATGAGAGCTTTGATTCAGATAATTTTTTTTTTTAAATATAGTGCACCGGGCTGCTAGAGAACAGCATAAACAGCATCTGGGCTTTTATTCAGCAGCTCAAGTGCATTTGTGAGGAAAACCTTTTGGAGCAATCGTGGGCTGTGGGCTGCAGCTCGAGGGGCTGGCTGTGTGCGTGCAGAAACCCCCACAGTAGGGCTGGGAACTGGCTAATGCAGCCAAGGGCCAACTCTCACTCCCTTCTTTGGGTGCTTTGTAATTTTTCTTTGTGAAGAGTTCAGCTGCTGCCAAAGTAAGAGTGGATCTGAGATACAATCAAGTTTCAGGCTGGTTTCCAGCAGCTGTTACATCCAGCCCTCCCCATGGTGCCTTGCCCACGGATAGAGCATGCAGCCTGCATGGCTTGCAGCCTGTGGCTTCTCACAGGCTACAGTGAATGAAATGGGGGCTTAGGTGGCGTGTGAGGCTCCATCCCACAGGTGCCAAGACTTGGCTGCCCTAGGAGCTCCTGGGCAGCTCTGGCCAGGGCTCAGTACTTCCCTGCAAGTCAAACCCCATGTGCCTGCCCAGCTAGAGTAGGGTTTAAAACCCACTGTGTGCTGTTGTGCAGGATAGCATGAGGGGGGGACAGCCCCATGGATGCTTTTCTGTACCAAAATCTTTTGTAGTCATGGTGAAAAGCAGGCAGAGGTTTCTGTGTGGGCTCTTCCTCCAACAGAGTGGACATCCAGAGTCTTTCCACCAGTGGAGTGGCTGCTACTCAACAACACAATCACTTCTATTTATTTCATGTGTCTGTAAGTTGTGTGACCTTCAGCCATGACTTTCCTTCCCCCATATAACTTGTATGTGTATATATATATATATATATATATATATAAACCACCACCTGTATGTATATGTGTATATATATCCCATATTACTTGTATATATAACTTGTGTTTTGCCATCTCTCAGATTTTTTTCTCCAGTTAATGGCTCAAACCCAGTTCAGTTTTAACTGAAAATCCTATTGATGAGGATTACTTGATCCAGAGAAAGAACCCCCATGACATTCCTGTGCTGCTGGCCGGGAGAGCTGGTGGGCAGCAGTGAGGCTGGAGGCTCTGTGGTCAGTCGGGGGGGTGGAGCTGTGGTGCTGTAACTCATGAAGACACTGACAAAGGAGTATTTAAGTGTTTTGTTAAATGAATGTATTAAACAGCTGTCTCAGGCTCAGATTAACAGGTCCAGGGAGTATAAAGACAGATTGATGTAGCTGAATTGAGCTGGTGTGTTCTCATGCAAAGATAAACGTCTTCTCATGAGTAGGGTTTTTTTGAGGGGTGCTGTTTAAGGTGGAATGAATCTCCATGAGCCATCATTAAAGTTATTTATCAATTTTATTTCCTGATAAGATTATGAGATGGGCACTCCTAGGAGGGATAGGCTAAGTTCCCATCAAGACCATTCATCTTACTAAAATGGCTTCACAGTCTTTATAACAGGGAATGGGATTTCAGGGCTGCCTGCAGGATCCAGAGGGGCAGGCTCAGGGAGGACGCATCTCTGCTGCTTCACCCCACTCTGCTAATGGTAAATGAACACTGATGGGCAATTCCCCCTGGTAGCAGCTGTGTGGTCACAGGAGGGTTAATGAGAATGTTCCTCGTTAACCTGCACAGTAAAATCTCTCTGAGAACTTTTTCTGAGGAGCTTTTTTTCGGGGAAGGGAGGAGGAGAATGGTCCTGGGAATGGCTCACCAAGGAACAAGGAGGTGTCTTTAATTCTGTGCTAAAGGATGCTATAGAAAGTTTGTGTAGGCTCAGGGGGAGGCTGGAGAAGTAACTTGGGAGCAAGATCTGTTGAGGGCTAACAAGCCAGCAGACCACCCTGGGTGTAGGAGTCTCCCTAAGATAGCTGAGCTCTGGGTGAGTACCTGGGGAAAGAATTGCCTGTGCTTGTCCTGTTCCCTTCTTGGTCCACCACAGTAGCATCCACCTGCACTGTGACCCAGCCCTGCAGCCTGAGCATGGCTGTGCTCTGGGAAAGTACTCTGCATAGGGAGGAATGTTTCTTGGAGATTCCTGCTCTTCTTCTCAGTCCTCTGGACACACAGCCATAAAGGTATGTGCAGATCTGACCAACAATTCTGTTTCTGGGGTGTGGAAGAGCTGGGCAGGTCACAGGTGGGGACAGAAATGAGGAATCCTTCAGTTGCACCTCTCACTTCTAGTTTGGTGTTTGTCCTGCTGAACCCAAGCTGAGAGGTCTGAGCTGGTTTGGACCCAGTGGGCTTGTTCTCATGGATCTCATGTGTGAACATCAAGGAATTGCTTCTGGCACCTGCATGGGGGTGTGGAATCCAGCATAACCCACCAGCTAGGTGCTACTGCACCCAGGGCATGGCTCATCCTGGGAAAGCCCCTGGAATTGGCTGCAGCTGGGTGGCCTGTGAGGATGATCTCTCCTCCTTTCCTGCTTTAAAACCTTCAAAACACTTTCCTAATTTCTCAGACTAAATCAACACTACTAATTTCCAAACAGATGAGGAGAACAAAGAAAACAAGCACCATGACCACGTGTAAGCACTATGTGCAGAGTGGTGCCACAGGTTTTCTTCTCTGTTACCTTGACTTGCCAGCTTGGGAACCTCCAGCTTTAGGACAGATGCTGGCAGAGCTGATGCCTGTCCCTGACTGCAGGCTCAAAGTCTTAGAAAGAATTACAAAATCCTTTAGAAAGAGGTGAATCTGACCTGTCTGTGGGAGCAAGCTTCCTTGCAGTTGCTCTACTGATATTAATGGCTCATCTTCAGCTGCTGGGTACGTTGCTGATGTCTGCACCAGTAAATCTGTCTCCTGTTGCAACCAGGACAAAAAAAGCCCACCCTCTTCTTCATGCCCAAATGTCGATAGACCTGAGGGCAGTATAATTGGAGATAAGGATGCAACAGGCTGATTACATTTAGAAGCACTAATAGCTCTGCAGACATAGAAGTGATAGTGACAGCCAACTGTGTTTGGCCAAAAACAAATAAGGTGGCCCAGTGTTTGCCTTGGGAAGCTTCTGTGGAGGATGGCACTGATTTGTTAGAACACTCCTGCGTGCAGTGCTGATGTACTGCCCATGATGGTGCTGCCAGGGACCTCTTCAGGAAGGACAGTGAGGGATGTGGACAAACACATTCTCCCTCAGTGAGGAATGGTGAGTTTGCACAAAAAGCACCTAGCTCTGCAGATGAGGAAAAATGCATCTGGCTTTGACTTCTCACCACCAAGATGAGCAGAGTGCTCCCATGTCTCTGGCTCACTGCTAGAACACCAGGATGCTCCTTGCTGCTCAGTTTAAACTCCTTCACTACCACTTTTGTGTGGCTTTTTAGCCCCCTGGGAGAAATCGTGCTGGCCTCTGTGATGAGAAGTGGATCCAGGTGACAGTCAGGTTTAGAGCAGCCCTATTGAAAAGTTTCTGTTAGAGATGATCCCCTTGGCAGCCAGCCTGCTGCCACCTCCTTGCTGCCCAGGTCCCTGGCCACCCTCTGCACAGCTCCTACAGGCAGGAGTACATAAGGAGAAGGGAGGGATTAGAACCAGAAACTGAACACAGGCAAATCACTAAAGATGTTTATTGGGTTTGAATTTTTTTTTTCCCACGTTATATGAAGACATTTTTTACACTTTGGATGCCAATGAAATTGTTCTGTAATGTAAAGCAAAAAGGTTCCCAAACTCCTTTCTTCTAGAAATGTAGGTTGAGTAGAAATGTCTGTCATTTTCTATTACAAACAATAATATTTTTTCAGGCATTGGTGTTTGTGGGTGTTCATACCAAACATGTAGATGCCCAAATTGCTGGTCTGTTTCTCAATGACTTGAGCCAGGCTCCACTGGCAAAGATTTCTTAGTGAGGCATGAAGAGGGGAGAAAAAAAAAAAATAAAACAAACCTCCTGACTTGGATGATAAAGTATCGTTGGCAAACTCTCAGCATAGCTTCTTTCTAGTAGCAAGAAATAATGCAAGTGTATTTGAGAGATTGGCTGAGTTTATGAGGCACCAGCACCGGTGTTACATATAGAATTTTGTTCTACAGCTGAATTAATTTAGAAAGATCTGAACTATGGCATCTCGTGTTCACTCACTTTGACCCTCCCACTGCCAGGGACTCTCTGCTGTGCCATCCCGAGCCTGGTGCTGGGCTGGAGCGAGCCCAGCAGTGTGCAGGGGGAGGCTGGCACAGCTCCCACTCTGCCATCTTGTGCACAACTGTCTCAGCTTTCATTTTAGGCCCTGGCCTTGAGAAGGATTTGGGAAACAAGAGCTGATGCAGCAGTCTGTAGGAAGCTGTGAGTGCAGAGTCCCTTTTGAGAGGTGGATAATTACTCAGCAGCCATAGTTGGTTTTAATATCCCAGTGACTACTGGGCTCATTACAGCATCTCATCGAGTGGGTTTGCCCAATGTATTAAATGGGGTGACTCCTTCTGTGCTACAGGTAAATGTCTCTAGGGATCCCCATGACCTATTGCTGGCACCTGCAATTTCAGATGATGTCAAATTGTTTGGTTTGGTTTGGTTTTTTTTCCTGATCTTTGGAAAAATGGGAGTTTACTGTCCCTGTAATCACCTTTTAGAAAAGCTGAATTATTTTCAAATGCTCTCACCTTCTTTTGGAGGGTGACAGTACTCAAACCAGCACAGAATTCCTGCTTGTCATTAAAAAAGATGGTAACAGAAGAATCTTTGTTTAAGATCATCATCCTGGGAGGATGTGGAGGGGGGACCAAGAAATTCTAATACATCCTTCCTTGCTGAACTTTCTAGAACACCCTTAAGTGTGGGCAGATGAGTAGATGAGAAAACAGCCCCTGTGGTTTTACTAGCTAAATATTTGTACTGTCCATGTGTTCACCGACCTTATCATGAGCACCACTTTCAAAGGAAAAATACAAGATGACCTTATTTCCTATTTAAGGGAGAAAAATCTTAGTGAAAGAAAACTGCAGAGGAATCTAGACAACTGGAGCAAAGGAAATTTGGTAAAGGAGCATGAAATAAGCTTATCTGGAGCTGTGTGCTGGAAAACCACAGATCACTGTATTCTCATTCTGGTCTGTCATCACTACTGTTCTCTGATACAAACATTGCTGCTCCTGGGCTGTACTGGAGCTATACTGGTTTGGGAGCTGCAATTAAAAAAAATAAACTGGGAGAAGGAAAAAGATTCTACTTAGTATACAAAAGAAAGAGTGCACAGTGAGGAACTACGAGGGGGCTGACAAATACTAGACAGGGCAGTTTGACTTCTGCACAAAATGAACAAGAGTCCATTGGAGCACAAGAGGTTTGGGGTAAACACAAGAAAAACCTTTTTCCCAGTGAGGGTGGCAGAGCCTGGCACAGGCTGCCCAGGGAGGTTGTGGAGTCTCCTTCTCTGGAGACATTCAAGACCTTCCCGGATCTGTTCGTGTGTGACTTGGTCTAGGTGCCCCTGCTCTGGCAGGGGGGTTGGACTCGATGATCTTTCTAGATCCCTTCCAACCCCTGACATTCTATGAGTCTATGACAATACAACAGAATTCTGCATTGATTTTCTGAGAATCTGAAGCTTCCTCCTTTTTTCCCCCTGCACTTGCCCTCTTCAGGGGCTGTCTGTGTGAATCCTGGAGTTAAAGCACTTTAAGAAAGTAATGTCAAGATACCAAATAAAGGTTGGCAAATTGAGGCACATATCCTGTGCTGGATGAAGGTAAGGCAGTACTGGAGAGAAGAACTGGGATGGGGAGAAGAACTGGGATTCAATTCAACCCCACCACACATTAAAGTTTTGCAGGTCTGTGGTGATCACTGCATGACAGGTTGGTTTCTGCTGCTCACCTTCACCCCTTCACAAATTCTTAAGGACTCCAGTAGTTCCAACAGGCACACGCTAGTGTTTTGGGCTCTCAGATGTTAGATGGAAGTTGTCAAGGATATTTAGATTTACTCACAGAAACTTCAAGGGTGAGTTGACTGAAATCCCCCTGTGCTACACTTAGCTGGAGGTGATATTTGTAACTTCTTGCATGCAGTGAAACAAAGCCTTCTGATAAAGACAGCCTAGCACTCGTGTGCTGAAGATAATAATGCATATTTATGGGGATGAAACAGAATAATTCTCAAAATTAATAAGTAAGTAAAAAAAAAATTAAAAAAAATAAATTGTATGTATTGATCTTGATTTCTTTTCAGAAGACTATGAGCTTGAAACGGAATTTATCTTTTTTTTTTTTTTTTTTTTNCTGCTGTGCCATCCCGAGCCTGGTGCTGGGCTGGAGCGAGCCCAGCAGTGTGCAGGGGGAGGCTGGCACAGCTCCCACTCTGCCATCTTGTGCACAACTGTCTCAGCTTTCATTTTAGGCCCTGGCCTTGAGAAGGATTTGGGAAACAAGAGCTGATGCAGCAGTCTGTAGGAAGCTGTGAGTGCAGAGTCCCTTTTGAGAGGTGGATAATTACTCAGCAGCCATAGTTGGTTTTAATATCCCAGTGACTACTGGGCTCATTACAGCATCTCGTCGAGTGGGTTTGCCCAATGTATTAAATGGGGTGACTCCTTCTGTGCTACAGGTAAATGTCTCTAGGGATCCCCATGACCTATTGCTGGCACCTGCAATTTCAGATGATGTCAAATTGTTTGGTTTGGTTTGTTTTTTTTTCCTGATCTTTGGAAAAATGGGAGTTTACTGTCCCTGTAATCACCTTTTAGAAAAGCTGAATTATTTTCAAATGCTCTCACCTTCTTTTGGAGGGTGACAGTACTCAAACCAGCACAGAATTCCTGCTTGTCATTAAAAAAGATGGTAACAGAAGAATCTTTGTTTAAGATCATCATCCTGGGAGGATGTGGAGGGGGGACCAAGAAATTCTAATACATCCTTCCTTGCTGAACTTTCTAGAACACCCTTAAGTGTGGGCAGATGAGTAGATGAGAAAACAGACCCTGTGGTTTTACTAGCTAAATATTTGTACTGTCCATGTGTTCACCGACCTTATCATGAGCACCACTTTCAAAGGAAAAATACAAGATGACCTTATTTCCTATTTAAGGGAGAAAAATCTTAGTGAAAGAAAACTGCAGAGGAATCTAGACAACTGGAGCAAAGGAAATTTGGTAAAGGAGCATGAAATAAGCTTATCTGGAGCTGTGTGCTGGAAAACCACAGATCACTGTATTCTCATTCTGGTCTGTCATCACTACTGTTCTCTGATACAAACATTGCTGCTCCTGGGCTGTACTGGAGCTATACTGGTTTGGGAGCTGCAATTAAAAAAAATAAACTGGGAGAAGGAAAAAGATTCTACTTAGTATACAAAAGAAAGAGTGCACAGTGAGGAACTACGAGGGGGCTGACAAATACTAGACAGGGCAGTTTGACTTCTGCACAAAATGAACAAGAGTCCATTGGAGCACAAGAGGTTTGGGGTAAACACAAGAAAAACCTTTTTCCCAGTGAGGGTGGCAGAGCCTGGCACAGGCTGCCCAGGGAGGTTGTGGAGTCTCCTTCTCTGGAGACATTCAAGACCTTCCCGGATCTGTTCGTGTGTGACTTGGTCTAGGTGCCCCTGCTCTGGCAGGGGGGTTGGACTCGATGATCTTTCTAGATCCCTTCCAACCCCTGACATTCTATGAGTCTATGACAAGACAACAGAATTCTGCATTGATTTTCTGAGAATCTGAAGCTTCCTCCTTTTTTCCCCCTGCACTTGCCCTCTTCAGGGGCTGTCTGTGTGAATCCTGGAGTTAAAGCACTTTAAGAAAGTAATGTCAAGATACCAAATAAAGGTTGGCAAATTGAGGCACATATCCTGTGCTGGATGAAGGTAAGGCAGTACTGGAGAGAAGAACTGGGATGGGGAGAAGAACTGGGATTCAATTCAACCCCACCACACATTAAAGTTTTGCAGGTCTGTGGTGATCACTGCATGACAGGTTGGTTTCTGCTGCTCACCTTCACCCCTTCACAAATTCTTAAGGACTCCAGTAGTTCCAACAGGCACACGCTAGTGTTTTGGGCTCTCAGATGTTAGATGGAAGTTGTCAAGGATATTTAGATTTACTCACAGAAACTTCAAGGGTGAGTTGACTGAAATCCCCCTGTGCTACACTTAGCTGGAGGTGATATTTGTAACTTCTTGCATGCAGTGAAACAAAGCCTTCTGATAAAGACAGCCTAGCACTCGTGTGCTGAAGATAATAATGCATATTTATGGGGATGAAACAGAATAATTCTCAAAATTAATAAGTAAGTAAAAAAAAAATTAAAAAAAATAAATTGTATGTATTGATCTTGATTTCTTTTCAGAAGACTATGAGCTTGAAACGGAATTTATCTTTATTTTTTTTTTTTTTTTTTTTTTTTTTTTTGGGGAAAAANTTAATGGTGCTAAAAATAACTCTGAATTCAGCTCCTCTCTTCCAACATCTCTGGTTTTACAGTCTGGCTCCTTTATTTAAGAGAAATGTTTTGCCTGCCTTGTAGTCGCATGAAAATCTTTTCCAATCTGTAGTTGAAGCCCAGCTGGTTAACTGGTAGAGGGAAAAGCAAAGCAATAGAAACATTCTTTAAACTAAGGACTTTATGGAAGAATATTTTCTGCCATAAGACTTGACCTTTGAATTTAAACCCAGAAAGAATATCAAGATTAACTGGTCAGATGTCATATATAACAGCCAGTTCAGGAATCTGCTGGTAAAATTCCACAGGGGCTGTGTGGTAAGCTGGATGTTTTCTCTAGAAGAAAGTTCCTGAATTTCCATGCTCTGAACTGACGGGGAAATTCTCGTGGTCCACAGTAATATGTTACAGTTGTTAATTACTCAAGCTGCTAAAAACATACAAGTTATTTCTAGTTTGAGTATTGATTGTTCAACACCAGTGAAAGTCTCTGATGGATTTCAAAGCCCTAAGGAACTAATTTTTCTGTTAGTCATCTTGTAACCACAATGGGTAAACATTATTCCACATCAAGCATGTCTTAAGTTAACTCTCCTAAATTCCATGCAGCCCTGTAGCTCATGTGGCTGGATTAGGTGGTAGAGAGAGATACAAAAGAATGGGAAGAATCTTGCCCTGGAGAAACACTAAATTTCCACTCTTCTGAGGACCTACATGGCAACAGAAAAAGCAAACTTTTTCCCAGTGAGGGTGGCAGAACCTGGCACAGGCAGCCCAGGGAAGTTGTGGAGTCTCCTCTGGAGACCTTCCAGACCCACCTGGATCTGTTCATGTGTGACTTGGTCTAGGTGCCCCTGCTCTGGCAGGGAGGTTGGACTCGATGATCTTTCTGGGTCCCTTCCTGCCCCTGACTTCTGTGATACAATGATTCAGCTAAATACTGGTGTGGATCCACCAAGAGCCATGTCTTGAGCAAACCATCCAGGTGGTTCAGGGGACACTGGTCAGAGGGGCAGGTTTTGCCCCAAGTACAGAACCTCAGCACTAATGGGACACCTAAAGCATCACCCATGGGGCCCTCCCCAGCTGACAGCTTCTGAGCTTTACCCTCCAGTTTATCACTATTTACTGCAATGAGGAGAAAGCCAAATGCTTTCAACTAACCCTGCTTCTGTTTCCTTCACAAATGGGATTCAGTCACAGTTGTAGCGTTTGGTTTTTGCTCTTCATCAACTCTCGACACACTGCTGACATTTGGAAAATATCATGAAGGGTTTGATATAGGTCATCACAGTCCTACGCTCCGTAAACAGTCTGTTGGTATTTACAAAAATCAGAGTTTGATTTCAAAACTAGCTATTTTTAACAGCAGTTTTATTAATTGGGAACAAATGTTGAAATTCAACATTTTCCTTTGAAAACTTTCTATCTACATTTACCACACAGAACATGATTGTGTTTAATTAAACCTTTATTAAACCAAAAGCGACCTTCTGTTTACAGGAGGCTGGTGCTGCCCGTGCTGGTTCTGGAGAAGCTGGGAGCAGCTCGGGGTTTGACACCTGGTTGATTTCTGCAGCAAGGGAAGGACCTCGGCGGGGGCCACCGGGGAGCACCGCACACCGGAGAGGGAGCAGCTGCTGTCGTCAACCTGCGGGGTCGTTTTCGGGGCTCGGCGCTGCGCTCATCCCATTGCGACAAGCCGTGAAAGGGGGGAGCTGGCCCAGCGGGGACTTCTCCTCGTTGCCCCGGGGCCAGGCCGCAGGGAGCGATCTGGAGGCAGTAGAGCTCTCCCGAGGCCGGGAGGGGGTGAATTGCGGCAGCGGGGCGAAGGGAGCCACCGCACACGGCCAGCACCGCTCCAGCCGCGCTGGGCTCCGGCCGCCCCTCTCGGCGCGGGGCACGGCGGGAGCCGCAGTTCATCCCCTGCCCCTCGGCCCGGCCCGGCCGCTGCCACCGGACTCCAGCTCCCGGCGGCCCCCGCGAGGGACGCGCCTGCGCGGCCGCGGCTCCCCGAACACAAAAACCTCCCCCCCCGCCTCCCCCCCCCCCCCCCCGGGGGGGGGGCAGGCGGGAGCCGCAGTTCATCCCCTGCCCCTCGGCCCGGCCCGGCCGCTGCCACCGGACTCCAGCTCCCGGCGGCCCCCGCGAGGGACGCGCCTGCGCGGCCGCGGCTCCCCGAACACAAAAACCTCCCCCCCGGCTTCGCCTCTCCTGCCCTGGAGCGGCACTGGGCTCAGCCCGACACCGTGAGGGGAGAACCGGGGCAGTGCGGGTGGCGGCCGGGCCCATCGCCCTGCCAGCCGCCGAGAGGCCGCGGGGAGACAGCTCCTCGCCAGCAGGGCTCCTCCGCTACCCCACCCCCCTCCCCGGGCCTTCCCCCGCAGCCCAGCGGCGCCTCCTCGTCTCCAGCCAAGCGGGACCGGGCTGTCCGCGGCCGGCGGCACGGGTGAGTGGGAGGGGGGGAACGGGCCTCGCCGGAACGAGGGACGGGACCGTTACCCGCGGCTCACGTCCCCGCGGAGCGCGGGGGGCCGCGGCCCCGGGGCGGGCTCCATGCAGCCGCCAGCAGGTGGGTGCGGGAAGGGCCGGTCCCGGCTGCTCGCGCTGCTCCCTGCTTGGGTCGGGGGGGAAGCAGCCGGGGATGGGAAGGCACGGGGGGGGAGGCGCCCCCTCCTTGCCGCCGCGCGCGCGGGGGTGGGCGGGGCCCCGCGCCCTTCACCGCCCCCTCCGCCGGGACCCGGCCGTTGGGGGGGGGGGGGCGGTGCCGCCGCCGATCCGCAGCTTCCCATTGGCGGGTGGGGCGGCGCGCACGTGCGGGTGCCCCGCGCTTGGAGGCGGCGATTGGTGGCCGGGCGGGAAGGGGCGGGGAGCGCGGGGTGGCTCGTGCCGGGGCTGTGGCGCGGGGACCGGGCCGGGTGCCCCTCGGGGCCTGGGGTGAGGAGCGAGTTCCTCCCCTTAGGGCAGCACGGAGCGGTGCCGGCCCGCCCTGGGCAGTGGGCAGCTCGGTCACCCTCTGTCCCTGCCGGTCGCGCGGTGAGCAGGAGTTCTGGTTGTCTTCGTAAAATCCAGACGCGTTTAGTTGGTTTGTTTGTTGAGTTTTTT
>VYZU01067225.1:0-25115 GCA_013401355.1 Ceyx cyanopectus
AAGGTGTTCCCAGTCAGCAAAGGAATGTCTGCCCTGTTGCTGTGGAAGAACTGGAGGGTAACTCAGAAACACCCACACTCCCAGCACCACCACACTTCTAACAGAGGCAAATCCTGACCAAGGTTTAAAGGTGTCCCAGCGGCAGTTCCCAGCGGGAAGCTGTGCTGCAGGGATCCCTCCCGGGCACATTAACCCTGCTTCTCCCTGATCCAGGCTCTTTTGTCTTTCTAGAAACAATTCCTATGGCTCTGACCCGTGAGTTGGGCTGCAGGAGAGAGCTGTGCAGTTAGAAAATAGAAATTAACCCTGCTGCTCTGGAAGCAGCTCCTCCTCATGTCTGTCCCGGACTGTCCCTCCGGAATCACTTTGATTCCATTTCCTAAAAGCCCAAATGTTTAGAAACAGCCTCAGTTACTGGTCTTGCTCTGGCCACCAGGTCTGAGAGCCACAGAGGCACCGACCTCCAGTGGCCACTGCTCATCTCCCTGGAAGCTGGAGGAGCAGAAGCTGATGGGAGAAATATTCTCTTAAAACCAAACATACACACCCCACTGCAAAGCTCCCTTGGCCGACACGTCAGTCAGTGGCTTCCCATGAAGTTGTGTGTGAACACTGCTGCCCGGAGAAGGGTTTGATTATTTACACACGTCAGAGAAGCAGAAAAGGGGGTGTTTTTCCAAAGGAGCTGCAGTTTGTGCCACAGCCCAGATGTCAGCGGCGCTTCAGAGGCTGGGAACCGCCGCCTGCGCTCCAGATGCTGCGCACGGGGAGCTGGGGCCCCCAGGGATGCTGTGCCAGGCAGAGACTCCCAGACAGCACCAGCACATCCAGCACCAGCTGAGGGTTTTCCTGGGCTGACACCGTGATCAGAGTAACACCCTCGCCGAGCCCCAGCTGCCCCCAGCCTGGCATCTGCTCTGATCTCCAGTGATGATCCAGGCCATGGCTCTGCCAGCGTGGCACAAGTCGGGGATCTGATCAGGAAACCCAACCTGCCGAGCGGGGAGCTGGGGAGCTCTGCACCCCGAGGCGATGGGATGGTGCTGGGAGCCAGGGCTGCCAAATTGGCATGAGAACTAGGGAGAAAGTTTCTATTTTTGTTCTGCTTGTTCCAAATGGGAACTGATTCTGTCTGGGACAGAGCCAGGCATGTCTCGGGCTGGCACCCTGCAAAGCACCTGCACGCTGGTGCGAGCTCCGTTGGGAAGCTTGTGCTCACTAGTGTGCAGAGCTCAGCTGCTTGGAGACCAGCTGATGTTTTCCTGGGGGTCTCACCTCACTGCAAGGGCTGCAGCTTTTAGTGTCCTCCACTCATCAGCTCCTGCACTCTGTCCTCTCCTTGGGAAAAGCGTCACGTTTGCTCCTGGGGCAGCTTATTTCTGTCCAGGGTAGAAAATGAGAAGCACATGAGAAGCAGCTGCTGCTTTGATCTTTGGTTCAAATAAATAATAAATATTTTATATATATATATATATATATGAAGGCAGACAGTTTAATTTTTTTTTCTTTTATTGCTAGAAGTTGGTTTCAGTCCTATTGCAGCTCTGAAATCCTTCAGTGGAGAAACATTGCAATCATTGTAAAAATCATCATTTGGTGTGCTAAGATCAAGTTTACAATTAATCAAGAGTGCACAATTCAACAGAATATTAACATTTAACCATCAACTTTACAAATAAAATAAGGACTACAAAGATGTCGCTACTGCAGTATCAACAGTAAAGGAAATATTTACACTGTTTACACCCTAACAAAACAAAATAACAAAACCAAACACTTCCCCAACAAAATGGTCGTTTTAACCGTGGACCATGAGTATTTAGTAAATCTTTACAGTGCAAGGTGGGCCTAGAAACCAGACCTAAGACTAAAGAGCATCAAGAAGAGTTCACAGCTCTGAGCGAGATGCGGCTCCGCCAGCAGGATCCACTTTCACCAGAGATTTCCTGCTGGCTACAAAAAGAAATGGATTTTGAAATAAACCTTATTTTTTCCTAAAGTGCTCCAATTTCTTTCAGTACAAAAAATATAAAAAACTGAGTTATAAACATGGCACAAATGGTATGAACCAGAGCTCAGGCGAGCGGTGTCCGATGGGTTAACATGCGGGTGGTGGGTGATAAAGAGCCGCCAGCGGTTACCAAGATGTTGGGTCTGGTCTTGAAAGAGGAACAGGGGAAAAGGCTTTTCTTGTACCCACCCAGCCAGGGCAGTGCCCGTGCCAGCCCAGCTGGGGCAGCTCAGCTGGGCAGTGCTTGTGCCCACTCAACCAGGGCAGCTCAGCTGGGCAGTGCCTGTGCCCACCCAGCCGGGTAGCTCATGTGTAACCCGGTGGCAGGTTTGGTTTATTTCCTTGGGAACGTGAGAAGGGCTGGGGAAGACAACAAAACACTCCAAATTCCCTTGCACTGGGGGCACAACACAAAGGGAACTCCACTGAGCAGCACCGCGGAGCCTCAGCTCCTACTCCGCAGAGTTGACTGGAGAAGTGAAACGAAACACGCATTTTTAACCCTTTTCCCTAGCTTTACGTCGCAGCTTTCAGTGTAAACGCAAGTGACAAACACCAAGCTCCACGCACACAGGACCATCTGACGAGGGCTCAAAAGACAGAACGGCCCACGCCCGAGTTGGAGTCGCTCCTGCCCCTGCAGGGCCGACGCTGCCGCGCCGAGCGGGCGTCTCTCGCGGTGCCAACTCTCCTGCCTCTGCCGGGGAGCTCCGGGAGGCCTCGGCCTGCGGGACGTGCCACAGCCACAATCCACAGCAGCACAGCTAGCAGCCAGGGGAGCGTTGACGGCGCGGGGCGGGGCTGGCGGGCAAGGGAGGGATCCTCAGGCCGAGGAGGTGCCCGCAGCCCCGCGGGGAAGGGACGCGGGGAGCAGCCTCCACACCAGGGAGACTGGAAAAGCCAGGGACCGGGAACAGCCTGGTGCAACACCACGATATCACACGACAAGCACGGCAGTCACTGCAAGGCTGTGACACGAAGAGGAGGCGGCAGCTCAAAGCTCTGGCATCTCCACACCCCAGCTCGGAGAGAAGCCAAAAGGCACCTGGGAGGCACAGAATTTTGAACTGTCTAATCCTCAGATATCACTTGAAAGGCAACTTCTATCTGAAGTAATCAAAGTCAAATGGAAAGGATGTGACTCAGAATCAATAGCAGGTTGCTCAGCTCAGGACACAACAGTATTTTGCAATCTGATTTGCCTAGAAGAGTTATTTTTCTAGGAACAAGAATTGAGTGAAGAGTCCAAACCAGCTTCACTCGGCTGGAGTGATTTGGTAGCAACTTCACAGATTCAGTTTTGCAGAAGAGACGACCCATCATCCACTTAATTAAAACCTCTCACTTGCTTCCTCCCCCTCAGCCTTCCACCAAGAATTTTACTAAGCTCTGGTGGGGCCAACTCTGCACCAGCAAGGAGAGCTGCAGTGTTTGCCACTCCCAAAGCCCTCTCCTTGCTGGGTACAGTCTGAGCAGCCACCTGAGCACCTACAACAGCCCTTCCATGGTTCTGAACCAAGTGAAAGGAGGTACAGCCTCTGTTCAGGGTGAAAACAGTTTCCACTAGCTGCAGCCAGGTGTGTGTACTGAGGACAGGTAATGACTTAAGGTACTTTCTCAGATTAGACACTCAGAGTCCATATTCCAAGGAGCTTTTGGCGTGTTGACCCACAGCCTGTGATGGTCTGGGGTCTCTGCAGAGGTTACTCAAAGCACTGCTGACAATAAAACCAGTTCTGTTTAAAACATTAAAAGAAATGAGACCTCACTGCAGACTTTCTTTTCCAGATGTCACTGTTCTGTACCAGAGTTCAATCATTGCCCAGAAGAACACAGCCAAATAAACCCCTTCAGTGCACAAAACACCCTCTCCCCTGCTTTAGGACAGGCACAAAATTAAACTAAATAAACATTTCCAAAAATGGTTTTCAAATACCCAAGCAGAGACACCCCTCATTAGTTGAGGTGGTTTATGCCACTGATGCAACTTCATTTCAGGCTAAAACTCCTAAAAACCTGGTAATTTAAGGCAACGGGGGCACAGAGGTTTCTGTGTTTCCACACGAGGCGTGGCCCAGAGCACAGCACGGAGAGAACACTCTGCATCCTGCTGCTTCCCTGTCCCTTCACGGGAGGAACGACAGGAGCATCACCAACTGCAGCCTCTGCATCAGCCTGGAACCAGCTCTGAGCTGCTGGATCTCACCCTGGGCTCCAGCAGAACTCACACTGATGTGAATTTCCCTCCAGCTCAGCTTTTCCAAAGGCAAAAACCAGGGCAGAACTGCCCCCTAACCTCGACAGTATCAACGGTGACAAACCTCACTGCATCCCCCCTGCTGGCTCCTGCAAATCCAGTCTGTGAATTCTGCAGTGCTGATTTCCCAAACAGCCCTTTGGGGTTACAGTGAAGTGTGTTCAGTGTCACAGCAGCACTGTGCTGGGAAGTGGTGGAATATCACCAGCCCTGGTTTGAAGTTTTCTAGGATTAGAATGTTTCCTGCGCTGTAGCTACTGAAATAGTTTTCACATTGGAGTTTCACTAAACTCAGACATTGCTTCAGTATCACTTAGCAAAGAAAAGACCCTTAAATCCACAGTGTGCTACAGCAAGGAGCACTGGCTCCCTCCAACCAGTCTGGTATTTCATAGCTCATCGTTCCCCTCTCATGCCAACCAGAACGTCTGGATTTTCCAGTGTCTTGGCCAAAGACAGTAACTCAAATTAGTGTCACTTGAATAACTCTGTATTTTCTGCTGAAAATTTAGAATGGTTCTTGCACTGTAATTACTGACACAATTTTAAGACATTCAAGTGAGTCATGGCCCTGGAGGAGGAGGCTGACAAATAACTGATGTTGTCCTGCCCTTACCAGGCACGGTGCTAGAAACCACCTCAAACCAGAGTCAAAGAGATGAAAATAAACTATTATAAATCACATTCTGAAAGGTATTAACCTCAAGTTTTTAAGCTCTAAGATACTAATTTGTTTCATTCTCTGTTAATACCCTTTAAAGAATCTCTCCTGTGCACAATGAGTGGTGACATTCAGGATACACTGGGAAGCACGTCCTCAGCTGACGTGTGTAGCAAAGGGAGACACGGAGAGGAGCAAGACAACACAACAAAACGACTGTGCAAATTACTACAAAAGGGAAATAATGCCTCTGGAGCAGAATGCTTCATGTCCTCACCATTCCATCATGAAGAACTGACCCATTTAACAAGAGGTATCAAAGCTGGTTTAGCTGTAAGCAACTAGACCAACACAGCTTTAGCTAAGAATGTGTTTGCGTGATATTTTTTCATTATTATTTTCTTTTTTTAAATTTTAAAACCAAACAGTTCTTATTCCCTTCATTCCTCAGTGCTGCAGAGAATTCCCTGCAGCAACAGCAGCTTTGATATCTTCTGGTACTTGGAGTAAAGTCCCAACAAGTTAACAGACAAACAAAAGACGTGGGAAATTCTGGATTAAACACGACAATAAATTACTGCATTCAAACACTTCCTACACATGTCTTCAGCAAAATCCAAGTCTCTAAGTTCATTCTGAACCAACTCGGGAGTTGTGCTCGGGAACATGCACCTCTCTTGCTCCCACTGAGTGCTCCCCAGGGTCTCCAAGGGGCAGGTATCCCAGTGCAAGCTGTGAAATGTGCATTTAGTCCAACTCCTCACTCCTGCTGAGTGTCTAACCCTTCTCATCCACAAGCAGGTGGAGCTCCTGACCCATGAAGGCTCTGTGAAGCTCTTACCTTCTCTCTCCTACAGAGCATGTGCTCCCCCAAACTCCTTAGGGAGCCAGAGAGGTGGTGCTCACCCTGCCTGGCTGTATGGAGAGGAGCCTGCTACTCACTCAGCTACCAGCACACTGTGAGCATGAGCCATCAGTGACCCCTGAACATGGATTGTGAAGTTGTGCAGCCATTCTGGGGCCTACCACTAAAATATTTTACATACAAACGTGGGTGGTTCAACACCAACCATAACAAGCCGGTGCCCACGGAGAGTGGGGGGTTCTCCTAGAAGAGCACGTGACAAGAAAGGGCATTTTAATATGCTCTGAACTGACAGACCCAGCCACGGGCAGATACATTCCCATGCTTGGAGAACTGAAAAGCAAATGGTTACTACTGTGCCTTCTTTCTGAGCTGCTGGCAGAGGGGCCAGCGAAGCAGAACAGCAATCCTGGTCTGGTCCTCGGCAGTAGTAACGGGGCAGAGATGAAGAGACACCCACATCAGGTCTCTGTCACGTGGAGCACTGGGGCCTGAGTTCTTGACACAGTACGTCAGAGGGTTAATCTTTAAATGGAAACAATCAGAAGAAAATGACATCTTCTTTGCTGGTGTCATCTTGCACGTTTAAGAGGCTCGGGGGAGAGGTCACCAGGGTCTGAACGGGAACGTTATTGGGCTTGAACAGGCTGGCTGAGGAAGATGAAGGTGCTTCTGGCTGAGCATCTGCAGGGCCATACAATTCTGTGGGGTGGGAGAAAAGGAAGAGGACACCTTCACATCTCTGCAGAGAGGCTGATGCATTTCCACGGGCACAAGAGGTGGAGGAGACATACCTGTGTGGAATGCTGTGGTCTGGCTGTTCGGGAGCACAGGGCTGGCTGACCGTCTGCCCCTCAGCACACCCTCCTCTCGTCCAACAAGCCTGGGGGGGAGCAGCTGCTTCTGATCAATAGATGCTAAAGGAAATATTTTCCAAATTACTACCCGAGGCTGGCAGTACAGAAATGTCCCTGCTTCACACTCTGCTGACACCTTTGCATATCCAAGAAAGCTGCTTTACCACAAAGAGCTGGTGCTTCTCTTGCAAGTCGCTTAAATTTTCCTTTCAGTTATTTAGACCATGAATACTTCTCTTCCTTGAGGACTTCTAATTCAGTTACTAGCAGCTCCTGAGAACTACAGATTTTAAATCTGGTATTACAAAGCACAGCAGAGGAAAAAAAAAAGTAATCAAAAAAATCTTTGTCTCTCATGTTCCAACAGCAATGGCTGTTTGTGCTACTTTTAACAGGCAGAACTGTGATGAGCTTTTGTCTCTGCTCTCCATCTGTCTTGCAGCTGCTCAGTGGCAGAGTACATTGGTTCTGGTGTTAGAGCCTGTCAGCTTCTGAATTTCAACAATAAAAGCAATTCATGCAGTGGTTACTCTGGAACCAAAGAGCTCCTCTCAGTGCACATTCCCCACGTCACAGAATCTGAATTCAATGCACAGTACTTTGCCTCTGGTACAGAAAGTCTTGTTCCATTTTATTCTAAGATCTACATGTGGGCAAAACAAGCGTGCAACCCACTAATGCTCACCAGAGAACAGAGACCAATACATTTTTGGTTTATACCTCTGGTATAACTTCCAGAAAAACACCATTAAGTGCATTTCCACTGCAAAGATCATTATGTAAGAGCTATTAAAAATAAACCTGGGGGAGATGTGGTATATCAGAGCTTTATTTTCCCATTTATCATCATTTGGTGTTCAGGGGAAGAAGATATTGGGCTTAATTTTTGTGCAAGCACATCAGCCAGTTTGCAACTGTACCAAAGTTTAGGCATAACAGAAACTGTCTTCTTGATGTTGTAGAACCTTCTTTCTCCCTCTCCTCCCTAGACAGGTTTGGCCCCAGGTTTGCTACAGAAGCACAGACCCAAGTGATGGGTAAATTCACCAAAAAGGTAACTTAAAAATTATAAGCTGTTCTCCAAAGCTGGCAGTAAGGCTATTTTAAGTGGAAGTGAAAAAGTGGTTTTTACTGTGTCTGTCATTAGCAAAGATCACTACTTTAGTACCTAGCAGTTAGCAGCAGAAATTACACCACGACAGGGTGACTTTTTTTTCATTCACTTCTATTTGTGGCAAAATTAGTCCCTTTCAACTCTTCAGCATGCACAGGATCAGAATTCTGACCTGGAAATCTGTGTTTAATGACTGAGTGGTGCTGAGAAAAGCCTTGCACCCAATGTCATTACAACTCAGGACAGTGAGCTGTACTTCAGCCAGCCTCAAAACATTTTACTCATGCAGAACACGCTTTTTATTTTCTTTTTTCTATTTTCCTTTAACACCACAGTTAGGCAAGAAGATTTCACACCCAGGTTTACAACCTCTCATCGTTCTGTCCTGCTGGATTACAGAACTCCATGTTCAGCGTTACCCCTTTGGGTTGTATGTCCAATTTAAATAGTGGACACGTTGCTAACTCAAGGATTTAGAGCCCACTACCTGCAGCAAACACAAGAACAGTTTGTATATGTTAATTTCTGGGTTGAGTGTGGGCAGCCAGAGGTTTCCACGGCAGCCTGCTGCCTGCCCCGTGATGCTGGGGGAGACCAGCACACCATTTCCACCCACTCACCTGAACTGTCCGTCCTGTGAGACGCTTTGTTCTTCCCGCCCTTCTCTTTGCTCCCCTTGGTGAAGGTGGCCAGCTTGGTGGGGATCTGCTGCTGGACAGCAGCCAGCTTCTGGCTCTGGTTGGTGGCACTCAGCAGGTGTATGGGCACCTCGTTCTTCAGCGCCAGGGCCGGGCGGCTCTCCGGCGTCGTGCTGTCCCTGCGGACCAGGTCGGGCCGCTCCAGGTAGTCCACGCCAGAGACACTCACTCTCACCGAGGTCTTCAGGGAGGGGAGAGATGGTTCTTCTCCGTTGAAGCTGACAGAATGACTGAGCAGCTGGTTCTACGTGAGGAAAAAGATATTTTGAGTCAAACGGGTATTTTGGCCTTCTCAGCTATGAGGAGAGGCTGCTTTCAGCCCTGAGAACATGAAGCAGTTTCCAGTGAAGAGCAGCACAGGTTAGACCAGGCCCCAGGCGTGGTGGTGAACAGCACGAGCAAGACTGTAAGCCCTTGAATACTAAAAAGAACCACAGCAGCAACAGACTGCACAATACTGCACCTACCCGAGGTAACAGCAGCCTGCAGGAGCTGCTGACAGGATGGACAGAATGCAGGACTGCAGGACAGTAGTAACAAATGAGCCAACTTAATCAGACCTCAACCTTCACATTTTGAAACACAAGGAATGGTTCTAGATAAAATGCTACCACAGCAGCACATCCTCTGCAGTAGGCAGTGCCTGTATCGAATCCTCAGTCAGCCATCTTCAGAAATAACTTATTCTCTTGTTTCTGTCTTTTTTTTAAAGGAAATATCCTCATTACCAAACATCTGGTGGAATTTCACAAGGGTTGGGGAACTATCAAGCTCTGATTTCTCTGCACACAACCATTAAAACTCCAAGAAAAGCAATTCCTCACCTGTCCCATTTCTGGGGAGAAGGTTCCTGACACCGTGTTCTGCTTCTTCAGCTTCCTGAGCTGATCCAGACGCTCCTTCTCTCTCTCAACTGCCCTCTGGGCTTCCCGCAGCCTCTCCAGGTCGTGCTGATAGGCCTCCCGCTGCCGCTCCAGCTCCTCCCGCTCCTGGGTCAACCTCTCCCGCAGCTGCCGGGTCTCCTCTTCCCTCTTCTGCAGCTGGGCTTCCGTGCATTCAAATTCCCGCTGCTGCCGGCCCCGTTCCCGCTCCAGGCGCTGCTGCTCCAGCTTCAGCTGGCTCTGCAGTTTCTGCACGTTCATCAGCTCCTCTCGCTGCTTCTCGAAGTTGCGCTGCTTCTCCTGCTCCAGCAGCAGGTTGCCCCGCGTGGACTGCAGCCGGAACTGCTTCTCCCGGTCGGCCATGGTGGCTCGCTGCAGCTCGATGTAGCTGTCCTGCTGAGAGATCACTGCCTGCAAGGGGAACGAGATCAGGCAGCTCAAAACACCACACGCAGCTACAGCAAAGGCAACGGCATCTACCAGATGAGATCACAGAGACTTTGGTCTCCAAGAGCAGAGCTGAGCTCCTGCTCACTCAGCCCATCGTGACTGACATGGTAACTGAAGATGGATAAAGAAGTTATACTCACCTATGTCAAAATTAACATTTCTCGCACCCAGTTACTCTGAATCCAACCAGGCTAAATATTGCTGATTACAGGGTTACAGTAAAAACAACTAATCCATGTATATCAAAAAAAATGCTGAAAGGAAATGAGCAGGGAGAGCTCCAAGTAGCACAAGAATTGCCTTGAAGTGAGCAGGAAAAAAAAGGAAACAATCACTTGAGACAATAGATGTAACACTTCCTTAAAAATACCAGATAGTGTTTGTTTCCTGGAGTCCCAGGTCTGTGGATGTTAAAATACTACTGCAAAGAATTTGCCTTCCTGTGGGAAAGCGAAGGTTTTCACCAGCTGTGACCTTGTTGGCATTTGTTTGTAAAACAGCAGAGGGATGTTTTGACTATGGGTGTTGTGGCACCCCAGTCAATCACCCCAGAGGGTGGCAGATTTCTTGTCCAATTACCTTGAAGTTAAAAGGGTATAAAAAGAGCTGTAAATTAATAAATAAAGGCTTCTTGGCATCTTGGTGAAGAAAAGCTCTGCCTCGCTCTCTCTCCTCCTCTGGCAACTGGCAGATAAACAACATCAGGTCTTAAATTCTGCACTTTCCTATATTTTTAGGGGATATTTTCAAGCTCCTCTCCAGCCTTGCATAGATTTTATTACATTTAATGCCTAACAAACCTCTTAGATAGCAAATAGAAGTTTACCTGAAGACTGAAGAGCAGCTGTAACAGTGTTTGGATCCTCTGGACAAGCTGGAGAGGAAGGTAAGCAGGGGAGGAAAAAGAAAGACACTTGAACAGAGCTCTGGATTGATAAATTAGACTTTTTTCTTTTAAACAGTGAATATAATCAGTGGTATCTGTATAAAAACACACACCATGGAAGCACAGCTCCAAAGAGTACTCAGCACATCAACAGTCAACAGGGCAATTTGCAGAGACAATGAATTTTCATATTTTTTGGTGGGGTTGCTTTGGTTTTGCATGCTATTATTGTAATTATCAGCCAGCAGATTTCCTAATAACATACCTGAGACTCTACGGTGGGCTGCAAAGCACTGCTGTCATCCAGCCTTGTTACATCACTCTGTAAAAAAGACAAGGACATCTGTGCTAGAGACACTTGTTGGGTGTTAGCAGTGCTGCCAGGACAATCTGAGTTGGTTCATCTCATGAGGGAAGAGCATTTGCTGCTGGAGCAGAGACTGGCCCCATACCACACCTCAAAAATATTGAGATCAGAGGCCCGGCAGAAACAGCTGCCTGGAGATTAAAACTAGTTAGTGGATGCATGGTCACTGAAGCTCATGTTGATGGTACAGCAGCACATGAACATACATGACACCAAATGACCATGCCTCTCGAGTGCTAAGCCATCAACTTGCCCCATAAAACATCCTTAGTAGGATGATTTGACAGACAGGACCCTGTTACAGTCCAGCCTGACCAGCTACTACAACTTTTAGCTCTGCCAGATGTGTTCCCACCACCGTCCTGAAGAGGAACACGAGGAAATGCATTTAATTCACTCATAAAGCCAACGTACAGTTTGAGGTCCTTCTTCTGCATCAGAAGGGAGGTCATGGAGCTGCACATCTGAACTCACTGCAGGGCCTCTCCAGTCACCACCACTGTTCTTCCTACAGCTGCCAACTGAAAGAGGTGAGTAGAGTATGAGTAGCTCACACCAACACAGGGCCTGTGAAAACTCACTGCCTACCACAGCAAGCAGGAAAAAATGGTGACTTTGAAGCTAGAACCCATATGGCTTCTCCAAGCTGATTCCAAGTGGAAAAGCAGACAACAGTGATGAGGAGGACTGCTCAGAAAAGTACACAAAACTCGAAGAGGGAGGGTTCAGATAACAGAACGTTCCAGTCAGTGACACTATTTTAGTGAAGCAGCCTTCAGCACAACACTGAGAGCCCTACTCTGCTCTCTAGTGTTGGTATGAGAAGCAGAAGACACAACATGCTAATACCACACTCTAGAAATTTGCTCTTATCTCCTAAAGCCTGGTGAAGATTTCTCATCAGAGCCTCATGCAACTCATTGTTCTCATTCTCTGCACAGAGAAGCACAGTAGAGAGCTAAGAAGCTCAGAAGAATGGGGAATGGTTCCTTTCTTACTTTTATTTGAAATGGAGGGACTGCTGTCATAGCCTCCAAAGGTCTCTGCTCTCCTGGGGAGTCCTGATCCAGAGCTGTCTTCAGGCTGACAGGATCCTAAGTGAGTGAAGATCAGGTTCTGGAGATTTTCAGCTAGGAAAGAAGAGAACATGTAATGTAAACAGTCATGTCTAGACTTCCAGACAAGTGCATCATGACAACAAGCTTAAAAAACAATCAAACAAACAAAATTTTAACCATCAAGTACATTAAAATATCAGGAAGTTTGAGAGATTTTCTGCAGTACAGATTAATTTTTCCCTGGTGACTTGCTCTTTTTATGTGCAACACAAAGCTCATCTTAAAGAAGATCTCTTCCCTGATTGCAAGTTAGATTATCATGCCTTGAGTGTCTGGCTTTTCTTTACCCCAATCCTCCCCACATAAAAACTATGTTTCTGCTTATATTCTTTCTAAATATACTATCTTTAGACAGGCTATTTTAATAGTTAACCCTCATATAATATTATATTTCAAGATTGGCATATAATTAGAGACCTCAGTTACCCATCTGAATAGACTCATCCTAAGACTGCACTGGTTGATCCTTAAAAATAGAAATAAAAAAAGACAATTGGAGTTGTGGAGAAGGTATTCTACCCTAAAAACAAATTGGTTCTGAGAACATGGAAGTCTGGACAGCGTTACATAAAAGTATTATGTTATTACAGGATCATTTTCAGGCCTTGTACTTAGATTCTATTAGGAATCTGTAGATAAGAATAGATAAGGATCTACAAGAATCTACTAGATTCTTATGCCCAGCCCTGCACCCAAGCCAGTGTGTACACTTTGCATTTACCTTCTGTCACTGCAGATTTCAAAATCACCTCCCCTTGCAGATTTTCTGAGATATCCCCCCGAAGAAGCAGCCGAGCTCGGGATCCTTGGGAATGGTCTTCAAACCCATTCAGCTCAGACATTTCTAGATAAATCTGTTGCTTCTCAGTCAGACTTTGCATTATCTGGTCATCTTTCATGTTCAAACGCTCTGAAGGAGGAAACAAAGTCAGTTCTGCTTTCCTGCTCCCTGTCAGAGCACAAGGTTCTGTGTGGAAGACTATTTGTATGGTCAGAGCATCAAATACAACAAGCAGTTAAGGGAAAACTCACAGAGCATACAAAGCTTGTTAGACTTCTTTAACTTAACTATTTCTATACAATCTTGCACTCTCTTGAAAGACTTGTGAAGGAGAAAAATCATGTCATGTGAGAAAAGAAAAAGACAGTCATCAATCAGGACTGATGCTGAGAAGCAGTTCGTGGAATATGTAACTAAGTCATTACCTTGAAAATCTTTTAGCTTAGCAGCTCTTGCTTCAGCCAGCCTCCTCTCTGCTTCAGGCTCATTAAATGTACCTCCTTCTTCATCAGGACAGCTGCACAAAGGAGGACACAGATCTGTGTCTACTTTACACATTTAATAACTTAAAACCACCTCAGGATTCAACCTGAAGTTTTCACCCAGAACGTGGCTTCTCTTGTGTGTTAATCCTCCTCCCTTACCCAAAGCCCTGTTGCATTTGACTGCAGGGACCCATGGTTTTGTTTATTTAAAAACAAAACAACAAAAACCCAACCCATAGACAAAATAAATAACAGCTAAAAGCAATAAAGTTAGTTTCTACTGTGTCTTTATAAGTGGTTTCTTTCCAAGGAACCCAGAATTGCACACTTCATTCTTAAAAAGATACTTTTGGGGCATTCAGATGCATTTTTTTACACCTATGAGTCCTGTGAAGAGCACAGAGAAGCAAGAAATGAAGCCTCTTGTTTTCACTCATAATTTACCTTTCTACAGCTCTGCGGATGTGTGCCATCCAGGAATTCCTCTCCTCTTTGGAGCTGGTGTGAATCTCATACATTTCTGGTCCTTTTAAGGAAGCACTAATTAAGAACATGGCCTTTTCCTCATTAGCTACCTCTCTTACAATCAGCTTTTGCAACGAGATGACTGGTGGTTTAGAATCCTGTAAAACAAAAATATTATTATTTATGATTGATTATATTTATTACATAAATTCTTTAAGGTTTAGGCTTCCTCACTCCCCTACACAGGGCCACCATGAGCCAGAACACTTGAGGATTCCTCCCACTGGCTCCCAGAAATCAAGAACAGTTATACTGACTAACAGCTTGCAGGTTTGCTCTTACTTTCTTGGGAACAATGCTTTAGCCTTGGCATGAGCTACTCACACTCATCTCACAGCAACAGCAGCCATATGGAAACTGCCCCAGTATGGTTTTTGACCCTCTAGGAACTTGCCCTTCTGTGTTTTGGAAACCAGGGCAGAATTAGTCTATCAGTGTCATAAAATGTACTCTTGTTCAAAGATTCACCTAGTGCTGTTCAAGGGGAAACAACTTCCAGCCACTCTGGGTTGTGAAAGTATCTCTATGCATTAGATGAAGGGTAATTTGACCAGCAGTTGCTTTTACAGCCCTGAGATCACCAAAATAGCTTCTGCCATTAGGATTCAGCTCTAATGTTAATGTGGAAAGAGAAAAAAAAAAAAAAGAAAATACACCCAAGAAAATAATCACATTAAATAGTGTCTCTGTAACTGACTCTCTTACAGCCTGAAGTAGATCAGGACAAAAGTACATAATGAACTCTGAGGATACCTGTGGAAATGCCCTAGAAGAGCAAATGAGTCCATGGAGTGTTCTAG
Organism: Ceyx cyanopectus; assembly: GCA_013401355.1. Lineage (NCBI taxonomy): Eukaryota > Metazoa > Chordata > Aves > Coraciiformes > Alcedinidae > Ceyx > Ceyx cyanopectus. The sequence goes on from VYZU01067225.1 coordinate 14,757, forward strand.
AGCACTGCAGTCATTACAGCTGCATTTAGTGCTTATTACATTCACTTCAGGAAAGTTCTCTGCCTCCAGTAAATCTTAAGCTACAAACACCCTGGTTACCACATCTCTAACCAAAATGGAAGGTCCCTTCTCCTCAGCTTAGCAGGTGGTCCTTGCAAGTGACTTTCAAAGCTCAGTTCTAGCATGTTTCACATATATGACTCATATAAAATAGCAGCCTAACGAGGTCCAGTCCAAGAAAAGAAGCAGTGAACCTCAGAATATGCTCAAGACATCAGAAAACACCAGGGGATGTGGCATCCAGAACTGGAGATGCAAAGGAGTTATTTTGTTTTGCACTAAGAGGCAGGAGAAGGCATTCAACAAGTACCAGAACTGCTGCAGAAAATGTCATTTTATAGTAGCTGGCTGGGTTATCAGCTTAATTTTCCTTCCCAACTACCATAACAAGTGTCTAATATCTCCAACTGCATTTCTTCTGTTGTTACTTTTGTAAATACTCTAAGTGAATATAAAAAAATAAGAATACCTACCACAGATGCAAACGTGTACTTTTGGTCCTTTTCTTGTAAGAGCAACAGTACATCAGTTAACAGGACTGCCAGAATATCTACAGGGATAACAGAAAAAAAGATTTAAAAGCAGAATCACTGGTCCAGACTAAAAAAAAAATAAAAATCACCTGACTTAAATTCCCTGTGGGTCAGGGGATAGCACATCAACATCTACAGCATTGACTCTGCTACTCAGGTTGTCCACAGGCAGCTTGCAGCTGTGCAGAACCAGTACAATACCAATAAAACTGATTTAAAGCTTGGAAACATCTCTACAGGCATCCTACACATCAACACCACTCATGAGGGAACTTGCCTCCCTCAGCAGCAGATCCTTCTGGAACTGCAGGTGTCTGCAGTGCCACCTACTCCTGGTTGTGTTTTATGTGCCACTGAAGCTTCTCTCGAAGACCCGAGCGATGAAGCTGTTCAAATATTCCCCGATGGACACTGGTTTGATTGTCTGGCAGAGCAGAATGAAGGTGTCATGGGGTTGACATGACACAATCTTCCAAAGTGTGAAGCAGAGATATTGCCTTTCCACAGGAGACTAAGTCAGTGTGACTCAAAGCTTTGTCATCTCCCTACAGACCTCCCTCTTGAATCACAAAGCAGAGCAGGCAGATAATAAGCCAACAGCACAAGGAACTTCTCCTGCACCATTACAGAGATGCTTATTGGACAAGCCAGGAATAGAACAAGTGCTATTTCCTCCAATATCCTATTAAACGAGCGGGTTGTTGTCATCTTATTTTATACTCAATCGATCTGTAATGAACAGTTACTAAAAAAAATAAATGTATAAAAATTAAATAAAATTGTGTTCCTTAGTTGAACTGTTCCCCTGCCTGGGTCCTTTACCTTTGAGCCGACCAGATGCAGCTTTCCAGTAGAGCATCCCATCCAGCAGAAGCCGCCTCTGCCCCATGTCATCCTTCCTGAAGAAAAGCCCATTCTTGCATTTCCCAGATGATTTGAGCTCCATTTTATGCATAATTTCTTTAAGGCGTTGCCCCTTCTCACACTCATTTACCATGGCATCTACCTGAGTGATTGTGTCCTTAATTAAACTAAGGGCCTTGGTCAGCTCTTCATAATCTCTACTGCCAGCTAAGGAAAAAAAAAAGGCAGCAGTCAGTCACATTTTCAACTCTGGAATGCAACACACGAGGCACCCAAATGTATTTTAACATGAAGGTTTAACACTGAACATCTAACAGTATTTCCCAAGAACCTGAGTTTAAAAATAAATACAATCAAATCAATAAAATAAAATACCCTAAATCTCTAATGAACCAACAGGCTTAGCTACTGTGGTTTTTATGGCTGCAGACTTGTAACTGAATGCTGCTCCTGACCCCCTGATGAGGTGAGGCTGATCTGGACCTGCATCTAGAACAGCTAACAAAGTGAGACAGCAGGTATATGGCAGCACCAGCCTGTCCCTCCTTGTCTGAAGGAAGAACACGACAACCATGGGACAAAAAGGATGGCCAGAAGAGTGTGAGGTTTGTAGTGAAGATATCCAGCCCACCTTCTGTGTTCTGAAGAATGCGTTCCACCAGGACCGGGTACTTGGTGATGCGCTGGGTGACCAGCAGGATGCACTCCTGAAAGCCAAGTCTCCTCACGATGGAGCAGTTCCCAATTTTCTGCAACACAAGACACACATTTCATCCATTCTATTTATTACAGAACCACAGAGTGGTAGGGGTTGGAAGGGAAGACGACCCCAGTGTCACCCAGGGCAGCCCACACAGGGACAGATCCAGGTGGGGTCTGAGAAGTCTCCAGAGGAGACTCCACAGCCTCTCTGGGCAGCCTGTGCCAGGCTCTGGCACCCTCACAGTAAAGATCTTTCTCACGTTGAGGTGGAACTTCCTGCACTCCAGCTTGAAATATTGCTCTGCTAATTCCTATTAATCTGAAGCCAGGCACAGAAAGTTCCAAATTTGAACAATTTGGCTATTTACTGATTGCATTTTAGAAGAGGATCAGTCTTAAAAGAGGGATGTTAATATTTTTTTAAGTCACAGCCATTCACCTAACAGCCAAATTAGGCCACTAATGAATAAACTCAGTATTTATTTGACCCCCTGTATGCTCATCAGTAGGCTGATCTACAGAAACCCATTTCTATTTAGAAAGGGAAGACTGCCAAAGCATCAGAATCACAGTTTGACTGTAGGCACAGCACAACCCTGACAGCAAAATATGGTACCAAGATCATTCTTTACAAGGACTGAGGTTATAAATTTTGAAACTCTGACCACTTATTTAGTTCCTTGAAAGTGAAGGGTTCTCTCTTCTAGAGACACCCTGCTAAGAGCTGTAAGTATAGAGCTACACTGGAAAGTTCACACAGTATCATTTACTGAGGACTGGAAACTGAGAATGCTCAGGACTGTGTGATGCCACCTGAGATTCAGGTCACAGGCTTCCACTCTGGCCATGTCTCTTTAGCCCTTCCTATTAATTGCACATTACAGTGTCCAGCAGATCAACAAACCACCCTGGAGCCAATCTTCTGGTTTTGGGAAGATGATGTAGTGGGCAAAACCTGACCAAGAGTATTTGCTTGCTTTTTTTTTTTTTTTTAATAGTAGTTCAGCAGCAGCATTTCCCATTAGGTTAATTTATTATCAAGTCAATTTACAAAGGTGGCCACACAGCAGGGCAGTGATAAAGCCATGAATAGGACAAACTGTTCCTCACCCCTATGTGCTCTCAAGAGCCTGCCTCAAATTTAACACCTGCTAATTGTAGCTTTGTGTCCAAACAGCTCAAAAGATCTAAAATACCAGAAGCTAGGAACCCATTAAATAACAAGGATGTCCCTCTAAATCTGCTCATTCAAATTTAAGAGATCTTCAGTAAACACTAAAGTGGTCAAGTATATTTTGCACAGACTTCTGTTTGCTGTTTACCTTTATCAAGTTTTGGAACTTCTTATTGCTTTGGAGCAGGTCTTTGTAGTGACTAACAGCTTCATTGTGTCCACAACAGAACACACCGTATTTTTCTTTCATTCTCTCCCCATTTTCACCTGAAAACTGATTGGAAATACAAGAATCAAAGCCATGAATCATTCAGGGTAAAGCCACCTCCAGTGCAAGACCAGGGTTAACGTGGTTTTGTGGTAACTCAAAGTTACCAAAGCCATGGTTGGGATGGACACCAGGGATATATTACTCCAGTTTTGAAGCACATGAAAAACAGAAGCAAGCCAGCTGTAGCTGCATATCCCACAACACACCCAAAAAACATTTAATATTAACTGTGACCAAACATGTTCCTGGGAGTCACAACCCACACATTGCTCTGGGAAGAGAATCTTCAGCCTAGTAGGAAATTTAATTTAAAATGACATTAATCTTACAGTTAGCTTTCTAGAAATTCTATAGTGCCAACAACCTTGGCAGCTCCTGAAGCACACCTGTTTTACCAGAAGGTCCCCAATGTTCTGGATGATGTAGTTTCTGTCACTGCCTTCTTCCAAGGATTCCTTCCGTCGCTCCTTTAACTGGAGCAGAAACTGCCCGTGCAGCTCCAGCAGCTCATCCACACAGGGAAAAAGCTTGTTGATGACAGCATTTGGGAACTGCAGTTCCTCTCTCATGGCTCTGGAGTACACCTTCAGCATGATTTTCAGTGTCCTAACGTGGTGCATTTCAGTCTGCATCAGTTCTGGGCAAGGGGAAATAGAACAAAACCAAAGATCCAATTTATCTGCTGTGCAGTGACTGGGGAAATGAGAGAGCAGGCTCCAGCAGCCACCATCTTTTGCACCACCACCTCCTTCACCACCACCTCTGCATTGCTGACGTGAAGCTCCTAAATTTGCCTTGTTAATCTCCCAGGCAGACAGTGCCTGACCCTACTTACTCAACCACAGCTCCCAGTTGAAGGAGCTATTCCTTAATTGTATAGCTGGGCTTTGCTGCTCACACAGGCATACCGACAACTATGGGTTGCTTAATATCATTAATCAGAAGACTTCTACACACTGAGACAGGTCACAGGTTTGAAAATCTGCAGTCAGTTGTAGTTTTCAAGCACAAGTCAAAATGGGAGCCAGTAACAATTTCTGCTTTGATTCAAGAACAGTGGAAGAGAACAGGTGATAAGAGCAGCAGACAGGCTTACCATAAATGACATCTTGCTTTTTCCTAACGTCCTTCTTCTGCCTGTTCACATAGGACTGCTCCACTGCCACACTCCAAGACTCTGCCTCAAACTCATGAGCATCTGTTTCTATTTCACTTCGGAGGGATATGAAATATGCATCTAAACCAAAAGCAGATTCAATTGCAGTTATTAATAAATTGATTCCCACCATATCCCTCATTACCATCATTAACAACAGCAAAAACATCTCAGTGCTGCTTTAAGACCGTGTAAGAAAGTGCATAAAAATCCTGAAAAGCACAGAAAATTCCATACCTTCCAGAAAATTGGAGTCTGCTGTTGAAGGTGCAAGCGAGACAACATCATCTGAAGTCTGCTTAAATTTTACAAAGCCTGAATCCCCTTCATCCATGTCTCCTGAAATTAGTCTAAATGGCCAAAGAAATTAGACCAAGTGACCAAAATAGAACATTAATAGTATTTTAAAGTTGCTTGATTAAAAAAAAAAAAAGAATAAATCAACTACTTTAACGAGCCTCTTTCCTAGATGATAGTGCAATTAACTTTATATAAATATATAAAAGGGATTGTTGGACTCCAACTTTAAACAGTCAAATCAACTTAGCAACTCCATCAGTGAAATATCACAGGTTTAATTAGAGCAGCATGAGCAAGTGTGTAACTTCTGGTATGACAGTTTAAAAAGACATCACCTGGTGACAAGCAAGAGCCAGTCCAGAGTACAAAGGGCACTTTCACCGAGAAGGGAGCCTAACTGTGGCACATAAAAAGTAAACAACTACTTGAACCAGAGACTGCTTTGAATTTGTCTCCTATTTTTAGCAAGGTATCCTGCAATCTAAAACACCACTGTCTCCTACACCAGTCAGAACAGCACAAGCTGGGGGAACTGAACTCGGAAGAGATGACTGAGTTTCAACAAGTCTGAAGACAAACACAGCCAAGCAAAACCACAGTCTAGATAGAGGCACCCAAATACCCCCCTGCTTGAGATGGTGTTTTTCAGGACACAGTACAGAGGAACTAGGGATGAGGTGATTTAAATGACAAAAAACAGCTTACTGCTCGAGGAAACTAATTTCAGCATTAAAAGCTTCATAAACCTGTTCTGAGCTTGAAAGCCAGTGTGAGTTTTTTCTCTAGTTCTGTAACTGTGATTCCTTTCCACACTGGGGGAGCAGGGGGGGTGCAGCAGAAGCTGCTAAACCAGAGAAGCAGCCGGTTACTTACCCCAATTTACTGACAGCTCCAGCAGCACTCAGCGAAGACTGGGAATTTCCTCTTTGGGCGATAGTCATGCCGAGGTTCCGTGGCAGAGCTGGGGTGCCATCCGGTCCCAGGAGGAGACTTCGGGGCTGCTCCTTCAAAGAAGCTGCTAAAGAGGCAAAGATGGAGTTGGTGCTGAGAAAATGAGGCGGACACTGCAGCTCGGCTGCTCGCAGACCTCGCTCGGAATGCGGCCGCAGGACAGACAGGATCTTGGATGTCAAGAGCTCGTTGTCCAAAAACACATTCTCATTCCACTTTCTTGAGAAGGAACCACAGAAAGACAGCTCGGGGTGAGCTGGAATCGTGTTGCTTCTGCCACTGCTTTTTGAGTTTGTATTCCCCATGCTCGCCACCGGCCGCCCGCAGACCCGGCACAGTAACGTGGCCCCAGAGATGCAGCGTTTTTATACCACCTCTGATCCTTCTAGAAATGTAAAGCTGCCACTTAACTTACTGTATTGGCTAAATCAGCAGGTCTGAAGTGCAGGAAATTGGTCCCTACTGTGCCCATTTAGTGTGGAAATTGCAAAGTATCATCTTCTCCTTTAGTAAAACACCAGAACCTACACACGATTATTCACACCCCACTGTATAAGGGCAAAGAACATTTCATGGCAAACAAGAAAAAGCTGAGATCACATAAAAACCTCAAGTTCTTTGCAATGCTCACTGCTACATGGTGATTTATATCTGTGTGCACGCACTGAACATAATAGATAGCAGAGCTAAATTTGATTCTCATGCTGCAGCTTTTTAATGCTTTTTAGACCTAGACAGATTGTGAACTGGAAAGGTATTTAAAACTTTAATCACTATTACACAGCACATGGAAGCCTGTAATAGACCTATAAAAAATGGACACAATTATTTGGCACTAATGCCTGTAATGACTGGTAAGGAAGAGGAGACAAAATACAGCCTTTAAAAAAAGGAACTTCAGGGGACTGAAGAATCACCCAGTCTTTCAAACTCGTCACCAGCCAGGTCTGCAGCTGCCCTTTGCCAAAGTGCTTCTGAGGACATGGGAATGGGAGAGATCTGGATCCCTGAACCCAGGGCTGACACTGCCAGCAAGCTCTGTCTCACAGCCAGACCCTCCTCTCCCACTGTGTCTGGGAGGCTGCTGCAGTTCAAGGGGGTCCTCAGTTCCCACTCGAGGTTTACACCCCACCCACTCACAACCTCTCTTGTGAAAACTCTGGTGTCTACCAATCCCCACAAGCTCCCCCTCCTCAGTGTGCCTCCACTAACAGCTCTCCCTCCACTTCTGTCTTGCTCAAGGAGACACAGCTAAATCAAACTACTCAGTTTCCCCTTATGAAACAGGTTTTTCCACATTGCTTGCTACCCCACACTCTACCTCTGCTTGTCTCTCCTTTCACCTTCTGGGAGCAGTGGACTGGCACTGCAGCAGCTGCAGGGAGAGGCTTCAGCAGTGACATTCAACTGAAATTATATCACCACATCCTTTCCTGCTGGAAATACCTTCCCCAAAAGCTGTTTGGGTTTGAAATCTCCTGGCTGCACACACTCAGCACCTTCTCAGCCTACAACAAAGGGGGCAGAGCGAGTCCCTCCAAGGGATGAGCTCCAAGCCCCTTGTCCTGAAAGAGGAGACTGAGGTATGAGCAAGATCTGTAAAGGGGGGTTTCCTAATAAACATCCTGCCACTTCCATTTGGGGAAGACTCTGAAATCACCAGCCAGCAGGTTCTCTTTCTGTGCCCCACCAGCCAAGAGCAAAGTTCTGTTCCACAACCTTAGCCCAAATCTAAAGCTCTCCAGAGGCAAGACACGGGGAGATGGGTGCCAGACAACACAGGTTATACCTCAGAATGCATTTCTCTTTTACACTGATACCTCTGGCTTTGCCTGCAGCTGCCCTGTGGGTAAAGCCATACAATGCCCATGCCATTAGCTGTTCCTTTAACTTTCAGCTTCTGCCTACAGAAAATCAGCCCTGGCTCCTTTTTGCAGCAGCAAAAAGCCATTTTCTGAGTTCAATTAGCACTGTCTGCACACTGCTGAGTGGGTATTGATCACTGTTAACCTATCACTCCAGACCAGACTGTGTACCACAGAGCTGTTTCAACCACAAGCCCTGCAGCCAACTTTTCCTATTTTCATTATTCCTTCTTGTTTCCTATTTTAGCCTCTGCACTAAGTGCACAAACCCACTCTCAGTAGCACGGGCAGCCTCTTTCCTTCTTCTGAGTTATTCCCCTCGTGCTACCTCTGGGCAAGAACCATTTCATACAGACCTGTAGCTCACAACACCCAAAAAAACACAGGTGACCCTCCTGCCAGCTGCCTGTCTTACAGGCATCAAAGCAACAGACAGACCAACTGCCAGGTGGAAAGAATTCTGCTCTGGTTACAGCCACTGGAGAGCCAGGAAACCCACCCTGGAAACAAAGACCTTCTACTGTCTGCAAACAAATGCCATTTACATGACACCTGTGACCATGAGGGTCTTGCCCAGGAGCAAAAACCTATTTCAGAGCTTGTGCTGCAACAGAGCTGCTCTTTCTTTGTGGTTTTTTTTGGTGGTTTATTGTTCATTTAGTTTTTTGGTTGGTTGATTTGGGGGTTTTTTGTTGTATTTTGTGGGTTTCGCTCTTCTTTTCTTTTCTTTCCTTTTTTTATAATTTTTTTTTTTCTCCCAGGTCCCTTTTCCCCACTTTGTTTCAACAAAGATTTATGTTCAGACCATCAGTGCTAGGCTTGTCTTAGAGATTTCTAGCAACCACTAGCTGCAGGCAAGTTTTAAATAGACAATTATGAAAATCTGATGTAAAACAAAGTTCACAGTTCTAGTCTTTTCAGAGGCCAGAGAATAGACAATCAATGAAAAACTAGCTTATTGATCCCTTTTCACCATGATATTTTGAGGTTACACAGCAAGAAGGTATAAAGAAAAATAAAAAGATAAAAAGATAAAAACACACAGGAGATTGCCAGGAGCCTCTAAGCCATTCCCAATAGAAAAAAAAATGAAGCCATCTTATTAAAAGAGACCTTTTCTATACTTCAATAACACACTGTGTATAGCCTTTAAAACATATTAAAGAAAAAAATACAATTGAACAGATAAGCCTTGAGCACAGAAATCATTCTTTAGTACAAACCTGGGGAAATGCACTGGGGCGAACTTTGTGGAGATCCAGAAGGTCTCTGCTGCAAATCTCTCAGCTATAGGAAAAAAAATATACAATATTCTTACACATACTGACCAAACTTTCAGGGCAAAAGGAATGATATTTTTCCTATCATGCAGCACTAGCTATGAGAGAAGCTGGACACTGCAGCATAGAAGATTTCACATGGTAACAGGTTTGATTTTTTTTCACATTCCATGTAATCATTTTGTGTAAAAATAAAATGTTTAAAATCCCATCAATCATATTGAAATAGAATAAAAAATAAAGGTACAGCTGAATTAAAGCTGTGAGAATAATTTATACAATGAAAGCAAACCCTTTTCATGGTCCTCACCTACATGACTCTGCTGCCCTTTAGTCTACAGCATTACTCACTAAATCACCCACCCAGTTTACACCAATGGAGCCTGCCCATTTGAAATGGTATTTTCAGGGCCACTTTCTCCTCTTCCAACACCAGGATATTACAAGGCATTGAGATACAGCTTAGCAAAGAAATGAGGTGTCAGAGTGTGTAAGAAATGGCTTTTGGAGAGTCAGGGGCTCCTGGTGTCACCTGGTGCCACCACCTTTGCTCTCTTCAGAAGGGGCTTGTCTGGGCTGAGTCAACCAGGAAAGTTTTGGAAGTGAAAGCATCAGAGCAAGTGAATTTTTCAGTTTAAAAGGAAAAAGTACAATGCTTTGAGAGGTTGATAGATCAACCAACCCCCCACAAGAACCTTTCTGCCCTCCAAAGAGTCACATTCCAAACCACCAATGACTTTAGCTGCCCAGCTGGGAGCTGTTCTGCTCTCCCTTTCCCCCTCACAGCACTCCCCATCTTCTACCAGGCCCTCAAATCAACAACATTTGCTGGCTAGAATAAACTAAAACTCCCTCAAGTCTAATTAGTTATAAGGAGGAGGAAATGACTTTCAAAACCAACACCAGAATAAAAAGATAACAGATAGAGAGCTCTCTGCAAGCAACCTGTGACCTCTCATGCAGTCACAGCACCAGGGTGACAGATAAAAAATGAACAGCTTAGCAAGACAGGAAGCCTGTCACAGTTCAAACATGAACTTATTCTGCATCATCACTTACCCTGCATTGCTCAGCTCAGAATCAGTGCAAATGTTATACGAAATTCCCCTCCATGCCCCCTGCTCTTCTGTCTGCTTGAGGTGGCACAGCCCATCCCAACAGAGGGGCATCAAATGTGGAGGTGCAGCATAATTCCAAAAAAAA
>VYZU01067226.1:0-21503 GCA_013401355.1 Ceyx cyanopectus
CACACTCAATGCATCCCAGAATGGTAGACATGTTTTCACTGGTAGATGGAAGAGCTTCCACTTCTTTGTGGTTTGGGAATTAAGTCCCTTCAAGGGATGACTGAGATAACCTGAATGATTTGGCAGTTGTGTTTCTTCACGGTGAAAGCTGGAAGTTGCTTTCTGGATTCATCCTTCCAGTTCAGTTGTATGGATTTTTCCAAGTCACATTGATGTCAGCAATCCACAACAGCAAACCCTTATGTTTTGAGAACCTAGAAGGAGGGTTTAGTTATATCAAAATATCACAATACATTGTTTTGTTTTGTTTTTTTTCCTGCAAGGAATACAGACGTTTGGAAAAAATGTTGTGGTAGCTGGAAGATCTAAGAATGTTGGAATGCCTATTTCAATGCTTTTACATACTGATGGAGAACATGAGAGGCCTGGAGGTAAGTCTGTGAGTGGTGTTTTAAGGTTTCCATTAGTGAAATCATTAGAATAAAGCTGACCAGAGAATTTAGAGAAAATCAGAGGGTTTTTTTTCTCTTGTTAGATATTTGCAACCAGATCAAGGAAATAGATTTGCCAGTGGATGTCCTGACATATTCTCAAGGGGACAATTTCTGGATTTGACTCTTTTTGTCCTGGTGTTGTCATCATTTTGGCCTCCATTTGAATTGGGTAATGTTTAAAAAATGTGGTTTTTAAATGCTGAGGACAGTTCCTGATGGTGTGGCCTCCAAGAGCTGCAGGGGCTCGTGTGATTTTATGTCAAGTAATAGAGTTATTTGCCTTACCCTTGTGCCTATGTAATGTTAGCTTCAAGCTTTTCATATACAGACACATATACAAGCCTGCATATACATATATAAATGACATGATTCCTGTGCTGTGTGAGGTGGTGATTATGAAAATATCCATATGAACAACAAAGTAATTCCTTCAATGTGAGTTCTGTGATATTAACACGTTGGCCTGGGGGATTTTCCTGCAGTGCAGTTTATATCCCCCTGGAAATTGAGGGTTGTAATGGAAATGCTTCTGAGTAGTTCTAATTACAGAAGCATGCATGTGCTGCTGTAATTGTGCTGTAGAAAGAAAAACAAATATCATCTGAATAGACTGCTGCCCTTTTGCAACTGCATTTTGATGCTGAAAAGTGCCGAGGTGGTGTGCACAAGGGAGGTAAACATCAGTGTCTAATCCCAGGCATATTTAATGGGAGTGGAGTGAAATCTGTTATTAATATAATAAAACACTAAAAGCTTCTTACTAATCACAGAGTTGGCTTTTCCATTCAGCCTCTGTGGGAAAGTTGCTGTTTGAAACTTCTTTGGGCGTTTGAGTTGTAATTAACCATCAGGGCACAGTTCTGGTCTCAGCCCCATTCCCAGGAAAATTAGGTGCATCTTTTTGGTCATTTGCAGCAAATATTGTTTGTTTAACTTGTATTACATAAATACTGGGTTTTGTAACTTTCAGCTTCTGAAATGGATGGACCCCTGGCTCATCTGGGTGTGTTTGCATCCTGGGTGTGTAGTTCTCACTGGCTGGCTGCCTGATCTGCTGCTGTTGTCATCCTTGCCATGTATCCCAGATATTCCCTGTAGGGACAGGAAAATGCTCAGGTATTTCCTTGCCAACAGTGCCACTGGAATCTAGGTGTAGGGAGAGATAAATCCTCAAAGCCATCTTTGCTTGTTTTGAAGAAAGGGATTTATTTTTAAGGTAGGTTTTCTTGTTTTCCAACCGCAGTAAGGAAACAAAAGGAATGTTTGTACTTTTCAGAGTCAATTAGCATTAAATCTGTGTTTGTTATGTACATGGTGAATAATACTGACTTGTTTGGGGTAGCCTAGTACAGGTTTCACTCCAGACTCACTTTGAAGAGCTGGCTGGTCTTCTGCACTGAGCTTTCCTCTGCCCTGAGAGCACAGCCTGGCTGGGGAGCTGGTGGAAATAAAAATATTTTAACCTGTTAAAAAGCTTCCACTTCATTTGTATTTATTTTGTTGAGTTGATTCATTTCTGTTAAGAAGTGATAGAAGGTGTGTGTGTGTGGTACTCATTAATATTTTTTTGGTAGGTTTTAGTTCTTGTTAAGGTGTTTTTTACACAGATGATGAAGAAAAGGGAAGATCTGTGGTCTGTCTTCATCTGTGATGCTTTATATGTAGAAACTCTAATGCCCTGCAGGTGGCAATATCAGATCAGAAAACTCTCAGAACCTGTACAAACCAACTTGTGCTTTGTGTTGGCAGGTCCAGAGACCATCTCTGGTTTATAAGGCAGTACCATGCGGGATCTGGATTGTTCAATATATTCCTCTTCTTCCAGCAGGAGTATAAGTGTAAAAACAGTTATTGATTTTCTCCTTTCCTTTTTGGTAGTGAGAGCAGTTACTTGGTTTCAGGAGCTGGCTGCAGGAATGTTCTTACTGGAATCTTGCTGGGGAAATGGCACTGATTTCCTTTCTTAGAAGGTGTGAATATCAGTAACTTGTGATTTTTAGCTGCTGAGTACAGGATGAGGAGGTGAAAGAATGTCATTGTGTTTATATTTCTGGAAGTAATGCTTGTGATTTGGGGGAAGACATCCTTCTTCTGCTTAAAATAGCTATCAGTAAGTGATAAGTAATCAGTGAGTTATTTCATGATACCCAAGGCATTCAGGGAAGAAAGCTGAGGGAATCTTGACATGCAGGCTTGATGTAGTGCTGCTGAGAGGGGACAGATGGATGGCAGATGTGGCTGGGGAGAGATCTGAACGTGGGGATTTCTCTGTGAAGCTTTGGGTAGTGACAGGCAGCTGAGCCTAATGGCAGGCTGTGCAAACTGTGCTTGGTAAGGGAGACACTGGATTCCATGCTGGGTTTGCTCTCATTCCACTCCACGTAACAAACCTGATGCAGGAGTAAGTTAATCCATAGTCACTAAAGGAATTATTCCAGTAAGAATCTTTAGGAATCAGTATTTTCTTCCTGTGTGTGAGCAGCAGGTGCTGAATCACCTGCCTGTGCTGAAAGGAGTGAAATCCAGTGACCATCTCTGCTGCTTTTCATGTACCAATGCCAGTTGTTTCCACCTGAAAGAAATGCTGAGGAGGCACTTAGTGTGTGACAATTAATTAATTGATCCCTTGCCTTTCAGGGGATGCCACAGTGACCATCACCCACAGACACACACCCAAGGAGCAGCTCAAGATCCACACACGAATGGCAGACATCGTGATAGTAGCTGCAGGTAACAATTGTTAATGCCCCAAATCACCGTGTTTTAGACCTAAAAAGCAGGCTGTGGTATCTGTTGGTGGCAGTGCAGGCTACTCCAGGCTTGCACTAAGTGGGATTTTCTTGCCCTGAGTGATTTGGTGCTTTGTTCTTGCCCTTCACATTTGCAGACTCATAAACTGCCTCTCGTCCCATGTGACACCTTTCCCTTAGGGAGACTCCAGAGTGAACTCAGGATTGGGAACCAGTCAGTGCATAGTTTGTACAGCTATAATTATGTAAATGGGAACATTCTCCATGCAGTGCAAAAATCATGAGTCATTTAAATTTTGACAGGAGGGTTTCTTTAGATCAGCTGGAGGCTGCATTCATAAAACAATGGGATCATTCCCTCGCTGGTGGAATTAAGGGAATCCTTGCCAAACTTAACTGGTAGCTCTGGTAAGGCAGTTAATGGCTGAGTTTTTATTTTATTTTATTTTATTTTACAGTCAGGGTGTAAAGAGGGAGCCCAGAGGATAGGGTCTGAAAGATCAGTGTCTATTCTTAAAGCAATGTAGAGTGAAATAGCTGCAGATTCACTTGTCTGGAAGAAAGAAAGATGCAGAACTCTGCTTCTGAGCAACCTCCACTTTCTCTTTACAGGTATTGCAACCAGAAAAATACATTTATTTTTTTTTTATCATAAACCAAAGCAATCCAACTTGCTAAAAACCTTGCTAAAAATCTGTGTTCCCCTGCAGCTCAGGCTGTCTTCCTTCACTCACCATGTAGGAGGACTACAAGAGGATTGTGTCTTTCCTCATTTCTCTCTTCATCATCCTTGAGACCAAATTCTTGCTTATTTCAAGGTGAAGACAGATCTAAAGCTCATATTTCCTGTTGAAGGGAGATGCCCTTTGCTTCAGGGCTTTACTGCACTTTCTCATGCCAGGTGAGGAACAAGAATCAGCTCAGTTGTTCCACAGTAACTCACTTGTGGGCCTGACCAGAACTCTCAGAGTGTGAATGACAGGTGACAGTGTGTGTGCTAACTGGGAACAACCCAGTAACTTTCCATCCAGACACACAGCTTCCAGTTTCATCATTGCTCCTGGCTTTTGTGTGGAGCAGTTTGTCACCAGCTATGCTTCTAGTGAAGCAGTTCAGTAGCAGTTCAGTTGTTTGTGGAATCCCTCCAAGGTTCCTCTTGTGACTTGACAGCTTGTGCACATTGTACCCTTGTTGCCTGGAAATGGGTGATCTGTTCAGTGGGTGCTGGAAAGAAGGGAACCTTCTGCCCTGCCAGGTAGAAACAGCTGCTCCACAGGTGCCTGTGGGAAACGTGCAGAGGGAAAACAGCTTTTTGTGTGTGTGTCTGCAAACAAGAGTGAGATTCCTCATCTCATTCTCCTTTTCCCATGGAACACTGGGGAATACCCTCCTGCATTCTGGCTCCTGGTTTGGTGACTTGTGGCAGTGAGTCTGGTCACCCTGATGTGCTGCTGTCTCCAAGGAGGTCTTGAAGATCTTGGATGGCTTTCCTAATGCTTCCCATCAGGAGCTTCTGGTTTGATTCTCCAGTTTGAGAATTCCCATCTTTCTTGTGTCTCATTCACCCCCAGCCTTTGGACCTGCTTTGCTTTGATTGTAACCATCCATGCAATTTATTCCTTCCCTCCCAGCTCCTTGCATCATAAGTTCCAACAATGCTGCTCTTGTCCAGCCTACCCCTCCCTAAAAATCTGTGTCTCTGCTTCCAGGTGGAGCTTCCCAAACTCTTTCAATACCAGGTGGTGTTCTCATTTCTAGCCAAAGAAGTGGTAATTGCTTCTTCCTGAGCACAGCCAGCTCTCTGCCTGCTGCCTGAGACTCTTCTGGGACTGCTTACACTGTCCCTTGGGCTGTGATCTGTGGAACAGGAATTGCTGATTTGTGAGCCCTTTTCCTCAGTGGTTGTCCCAGCAGCCAGCTGGTGTGCTGCCCTTGTACCAAAGCTGGGATTGGGTAGTTCTCTGTTTCCCTTTGTGGAAAAAAAGGTGAATTCCATTTTCAAGCAAATATTACCAAGAGAAGATTTTCCCACATCCTTGAGTGTGTGCATTTGAGGAATAGCTGCTGTGACTCTTATCTCTTCCTGCTCGCTAGGTAAAGTAGGCTGAAGGAAATAGATGCACTCGTTTGGTTTGGGGGTTAGTTTATTTGTCCCCATTAAACATTTGGCCTGTTATCAAACCATTTCACCGAGGGTGTAACTGTGCAGCTTCCGTTAAGGAGCTGCCATCCCTATCAGCCACAGATCATTCACCCCCACGAGGCTGGGGCATTGCCCAGTCAGGCAGCAGCCAGCTCGCAGCAGGTTGCATCAGCGCGCCATCGAGTAGACGCAGCCAGATGTTATCGCCGGGCAGAGGAAAGAGCTTGAGGTCTTTGGCTTGCTCAACGTGAGAAGCAGAGTTTCCAGCTTGTGTCCTTCTGGGGGAGTGAGAAATGGAGAGCCAAGGAGGTTCTTGTATGGCCTGTATCTCAGCGACTGCCTGGCTGTGAGCCAGCCCCTCCGGATGAAGCAAAACCCTCCAAGCCTGCCTGCAGCAAAGCTACAGGCTCAAAACACAGGGGTTTGCTGCCTCTTCCTTTTGGGTTTGTTTTCCTTCTCTCCCCCTGAGAAAAAGCTGCTTTGGTAGGGTAGAGTGGAGCTTGCAGCCCCCCTTTGGAGTGTCACTAAGACAAGCATTGCTCCCAGAACGCAGAACCCGGGGAATTGCTCAAGAAGCCAAGTGAATTGTAATTCTGCAGTTGGAATTTCCCATCCCTCTGAGTTGCAAGTTGCAGGGTAGGGAAGAAATTGAGGAGGTCGTTGCAAGTGAACGCAGGGAAAAGATTGCTGCTGTTGCAATGAAGGTGTGATAGGGTAATGGAGGTGATGTGCAAGGGCTTTCCACTGGCTTTGCCCTGACATCCCAGGAGATGCCTTGGCCTGGCTTGGATTTTGGTGTGACTGTCCAGGCAGAGTCTTCCAGGTGTCTGGTCACTTGGGATGCTCCTGTTAGTGAAGCAGAGCTAGGACATTTGTTCCAAGGTAGCCTTTCCTGTCATTAAACCTGCTCTCTGCAAAGAGGGACTCTTCTGAACCCCCTTCTGCAGCAGCCATGTCAGATTTTGTGTGTAGCTCAGTTGTTCATCACCATGCTAGCATTTGGATTTACTTTTGTAGCAGGGCATTTTATACATTTCATGTTTGTTACTCAAGCAACTGTGTGAAGTGTCATACAGCAAAACAAGTGAAGCATGTGAGAAATCAGAGAAGATAGGAGTAGCACAGATCCAATGCAGGTATTTCAAACACATCACAAAAGATGAAAGCAGCATCTGTGGAGGTTTCGTACCCAGCTCCCTTCAGCTCTGACAATCCAACAATCCTAGTGCTTTCTTGTGGCTCTCAGAGCACCTTTTTCATCCAGCTTTTCTCCAGAGGGGCTGTCAAAGGGACTTGGAGCCACAAACCAGCAAGTGCTTCCTCCACTGGGGGGTTTAGCTGGAGCAAATATCACCCTTTTTTTTTTTATTCTCCTCCTAATTGAACCCGAGGAGTTTTGTGTGCCACACAGTCAGAAAAATGTGACTGCACAGCCCTTGATAAAACTTCAGACTGGTGACCTAGAGCTAATCAAACCCCTCTTGCTGATTACAGGCATCCCCAAGTTGATCACAGCTGACATGGTGAAGGAGGGTGCTGCTGTGATCGACGTGGGCATCAACCATCTGCACGACCCTCGCACGGGGAAGACCACGCTGGTTGGGGATGTGGACTTTGAAGGTCAGTGGGAAGAAACACTCTTTGTATGAACCTGTTGGAAGCTCATCCATGTTTAATACTTAGAACAGCCAGTGTCTCAGAGGAGTACCTGCAGGATTTTATTGCTGATTTATTTACACAGTGTGCTCCTGTATTTACCCTCAAGAAAGGGTATGTCATTAAAGAAAGGAAGTGTCACTTTTAATTGCACATACCAGCAATCTTTAGGAGATGCAGATGAGCTCCTGTGGCAGTGTGGTGTCAGAAGATGCTTGTCTCCAGGTTTCCTTACTCCTCTAGCAGTCTGTGAAGTGTTTCAAGAGTAAGCAATAAAATCAGTTATTCTCTTTGGTAAGCAGAGGGTCTCCTGCTCTTCACAACAGGTTTGTCAAGCCTCCCTCTAGGCTCTCAACCTACACTGGCATGTGAAAATGTGAACTCCTGCTTTAGGAGAATCCTTTTTGCTAAGGTTTTGTGTGGGTTCCTCTTAAGCTGTTGAAGATCCTGGTCCAGGCAAGCCTACCAGATAAAAATTGGTGTTCCATATTGATCTTTTTATGTTTCATGTGTTGCAGAGCGAGTTCACGATGTGACATGATTAAATATCTCCTCTCTGGAGGAGCTCCAGACTGGAATAGCAGGATTGTTGCAGTTGAAAATTAAAGCTTATTGGCAGAGTTGAGTGTGGGAAGCTTAGACAGCATTTACCCACATTATTAATGGTTCTCAACAGTTCCTTATTTTGATAAGTATGAAAATCACCCACAGGGTTTTGTTGTTTAGTTGTTTTTTTTTTCATGGTTATTAACATCTTGGCTGGCATAATGTCTCAAAGCTTAATTATATTCAGAATGTTTCTAGCCAGCTGTATGTGTTTGTAATTACATCACTGCCTCAGTTCCTGCTTCTTGTGCTCATCACACATGGTGCCTGTCTGCCAGGGGCAAGGGAATCATGGCAGGAGTGCCTTTGGGAATGTCTGTTTGTGGACAGCAGGAAAACTCTGCTCCTGCTTTGCTTTGCTGTCCTGGTGCTGTCACGAGGGAAAAGGGGATGTTTTCTGTTTTCAGAACCAAACTCCAGAGAATTTTCAGGATTTTCTTAGCTTGCTTGAGCAGGTGTGGGAGGGGAAGGAAAGCAGTAGCTTTGAGAAACATGCCACTGTAGCCTTTCTGTTTGCTTTCCTTTAACTGCAGCACCTTGTGAATGTAAAAGAGGTGTAGATTCAATGGCAGGGCTGTGATTCAGAGTTTCAACAATGCACTGTATCTGTCTCGTCATGTCTGCTGTGGGTTGTTCTCAGGATTTCACCCGGGGGGAGGGAAGATCCAAAAGAGAGGGAGGAACTTACAGCTTGGATTATGCCACTGGAGTTGCAAGCAGCATTTCAGTGTGCATTGCCAAAGGGAAATTGCTGTTGGTTCATTGGTATCGGTGAAAGTTTCACTAAATCTCCAGCAACAACAAGAAAACATCCCAGCCTGTGCAGTTGTGAGTGCTGTACACTCAGCCACCCTTGCCAGGCATGGCATGTGGCACTCAGGGCATGCAAGGAGTTGGTGTATTCACATCATTTCATCCTTTTTCCTCTGCTTCATCCCTTGGCTGGATTTATATCTGAGCCCAAGTGGGTGTCATTTTTGCAGGTGCATCCCTGGCTGGCATGGCATGCAGCACCTCTTGCACAGCTTGCAGCCCACCAGGACCTGTTGTCTTCAGGAAAGCATGGCAGAAGTGGGCAATGGGAGCAGAAATTTGGTTTCTAAAAGCTGGAAGTGACTTTCACCAGGTCATCTGACTGAAAATCTCCCACAGTGGAAACTTGGAAGTTTATGGGATGGGTGGAAACTGTTTTGATTCAGCTGTGGTATCCTAGCAAGCCTGGGATGCCATCCTCTGATCTCCAAGGGGTAGGTTAGACACTAAAGTTCATTTTTATCACTTGAACAACAAAAGGATTTAATTCCAGTGCATTTATTTTTACGCTGTTCATTATTAAATTCCAAGCAAGGAGGAAAAATTCCTACCACAGGCCAAGAGGGTTTGATGGCTGGTAAAAAAATGACTTGTGAAGTTCAGAGATCTGTTCTAAAATCTGTATTTGTTTGTGTCTGCTCCTGCTGTGGGCAGCAGGGTTGCCTGCAGTCAGCATTGCCCTTGGTGGAGCTTCCCACATCAGGCTGGGTGACCACTGCTGCTACATGTGTGGGCATGCTCCTAGGCCAAGGGGCACACTTGGGCCATCCTTTAACCAGCCTAGATCAGGAGGAGCAACGAGGTTGTCCAGAGAAAATTCACATGATCAGACTCTGGGGTGTTACTGCTCCAGTCGCTCCAAGGGGTGACTTGGCAGCGGTGGCATCAGGGCACCTCTGAGCTTCATTTGGGGCCAAAACCCCAGGCTGTGCAGTCTCTTTAAACAGTGATTGTGATTTCCCCCACCCTCTCTGTGTCCTCTTTATTTTCACACATCAAAAAGGGATTTATATTCTTGGTTTTTTTACCCCCAGAATAGTTCCAAGGTACCTAAAAGAACGAGAGAGGCCAGCGCTGTCCCCGTGGAGCGCTGGGACTCGCTGGGCTCTCTGAACTGCCTCAGTGTCCCTGTCCTTAACCAGCTCAGCACATTCAATGCTCCTGATCATCTTTGGCCAAAGCATTTGTCCAGGGAGGGGGAGTTCTGCAGCTGCTGTGAGCCAGGAGGGAGGGTGAGGTGTCAGGGAGGAGGAGAAGCGGTGCCATCCTTCGGTTACCGCCAGCGCCGTGCGGTGCCCGCCGGGCAGCAGGAGGACGTGGCCCTTTGAACAGGGCAGTGTGGGTGCACTTGGCACCGTTTTATGGGCCTTGTGTTGCCACAGCAGCAGCACTGAGGGGGCAGGAGGGCTGTGAGGACCAGGAAGGTGAAATAAAGCAACGATTGACACAGAGCGTTTAAGTGGAACGGCTTCTCTGGGTGGAGCCCCGTTCCCAGGAGGGACTGGTAGGGCAGGGTAGGAACACACCAGGGTAGCAGCTAACCTCTGAAACTGGGACTGCCCCTGAAACCCAAGCCTGCAGCACCCCAGTGGGATTTGCTTTAAGTGCTGCCTCTGCTCCTCCATGGTTCCTCCCGTGTCCGTGACCAGCGGAGGGTAATGATGGGGTTGGAGTCTTTGTTGGATGCCTGGATGGAAAAGGAATCCTTTATCATAGAACCACAGACATGTTCTGGCTTAAAGGGACCTCCAGAGCTCACCCAGTGCAACCCCCTGCTGAGAGCAGGGACATCTGCAACTAGAGCAGAGCCTCCTCTGAATGTCTCCAGGGATGGGGCCTCCACCACCTCCCTGGGCAGCCTGTGCCAGTGTCCACCACTCTGCTGGGAAAGAACTTCCCTAGTTCTAATCTGGAATTAGATGGTAGGTGATGTGATACCAGCAGAGGGGTTTAAAAAGGAATAATGGTCCTCCTGCCCTGTCTATTTTGTGCAGCCTAAGCTATGTAGAAGAGGAAAGCACATGCCCTAGGAGCAGGGAGGGGTTCCCAGGGAAGAGCACCTCAGCAAATCATTGATACAGCAAAGAGTGATGGGTGTATATTGTGGATTCCCATAGAATGAAGGATAATTGTGCACAGGGAATGCTTTGCTGGGTGCAGTCAAGGTGGGGAACAGACTTAAGTGTCCCCAAAAGAAAGAATCAGTCCAGTTAAATCAGGGAGGTGTACCCCAGCCTCACCAGCTGCAGGACTGTTGCATCCTGGGGCAAGTCAAGGAGTTGCTGGATGTAGTTTATTCATGTGGTTTACCCACTTATGATAATCTCTGAATCCAGGTTCTGATGGCAGTGCTGGTGCTGAGGTTGTACCTTAGCTGTCCTTCATGGGGAGCCTGGGCTCAGTGACCCCAGTCCCTCTGAGGGGTGTTTGTGATGGAAGCAGAACGTGGATGCTCCAGCTGCTTTCACCAGTGAATTTCTGGGTTGTTTTTGCAGACCTGGGATTAATTTCTCAGGTAACTGTGTAACCTTGTCCCTGTGTTGCAGCCCTGCAGAAATCCAGGGAAGCTTTTTCTGCCAGCAGGCCAGGCTGGCTGGTGACAGAGAGCTGCTGGGTGGCCAGGTCTCCCTGCTCCTCTGGGGAGGAGGCTGTCGTGTGGGGATCTCATTAAGCAATCTTGGATACCTTGCACTTCTGCTGCAGCTGCTCATTATCCCAAGGCTGGAGGGACATCCCATCCACCTGCCTGTCCTCATTAGCAGAATGCAGAGAAGCTCTTCTGCATAATGTTATGCTGGAGTTTTCTGCCCGGGATGCCTCCATCCCTGGGTTTTAGGAGGTGCTGGAGGAGGAAAGGTGCACGTGCTAACGGGATTGCAACTCTGCACCACAATTCCTTGGCTTTATGAAGCTGCAGTAAGAGAAGCAGGGATAAGACTGAAAAGAAGGAACTGTGAGAAAAGAGGCAACTGCTTGCTGGTTGGTATCCTGCTGTGTGTGCTGAGAAGAACCCCAGAGCATGCAGAGCAGAAGGTGGGATGAGCACTGCGATGGCTGAGCACGTGATCCCTGCTCAGGCACTGCTGCAGGGATGCAGGGATCCAGGGCAGCTTCACAGGGACTAATAATGCTGTGTGGAAACAGTGCTTAGGCAGGAATTACTCTGCACCACTTAACGCGGATGCACCAGACCCAGAACAACCCAGGTCAGGTTGAGACTTGTCCCTGGTTTGTGTGATTAACCCTCTTAGGTGTCTGATGTCCTTGGCTTTAAAGGAACCTAGGAATGAAGGGCTGCTTCCAAAGCAGTGGATCCTGTTTCTCAAGGAAACAATCTACATTTCATTTCTTCTGAAGAATCAAAGGAAGATTTGGAGGTTCTACAGAAGCTGCAAAATAGCAGCTCCTCCCCCATAGGCACCTGATTTGCATCCCAACAACACTCTCCAGATTGGCAGAGGAATGCCATTGTGCATCTGGGGGAGAGCAGGGTTATGCTGTTGCTGAGAGGCAGAAACAAGACCTGGAGGAACCCCCAGTGCACAGCACAGCTCCAGGACAGCACTGGTGCTGACAGGTGAGGTGCTGCACTGGAGGCAGGGAATATGTGCTGGAAATTTGCTCTGGCTGTGGATTGCACCTCCTTGAAAGATAGGATGGAATAATGCCACAGAAAGAGCAGCAAACAGTGCCATTGTCAGTGCTGCACTGTTGGCCCCTGTCTGGACCTCTTCAGATGTGGGTGCATGGCAATAATAATGACATTAATCTGGTAGCTAGTAACCATAAACACCCAGTGGCAGGGAGTTCCAAATAGTGGATTTCCAAGACAAATTATTTGTCTTTGAAAAGATGAAGACCAGCTGTCCCACGAGATCTTAATTCATTTGTCACAATTTACATGTTAAAAAAACCCCAAACACACAGCAATTTGTTTACCTTTCCAAGTATTCTAAGTGTGTCTAGTGGCACCAAGTGAGTAATTAAAACCCTTCCAGTTGTAATTACCTTCTGTCCTCAGTGAGGCTTCATCTGCTGGAGAGATTCACAATTCACTCCTGCAAATGCTCTCCTTAGGTCCCTGCCTTGGGGAGATCAGGCAGTGGGGTTTTTAATTTCACTTAACCCCCTTAAAATCTAATAAATATTCTGTCAAAAAAAAAAAAACCCAAACGAAGAAAAAAAACCATCCAGCTTTGAAAATCCTCTTGAAATACTTGTGTTTGTGAGACCTTGCTCCTCTGGACAGTGAAGCAGCTCATCCATTCCAGGGGAGTTCACATCAAGGTGTCTTGCTGTTGCAAAACCCCAGGTGCCTTGGATTTCCATCCTCTGATCCCACAGTCACTCTGGGGTGACTTCATTGGAAATGGATGTGCTTGTGCCAGAGTTCTGCTTGCTCAGTTTTCTCCTGCCTCTCTGTGTGTGTGTGTCTGCCTTTTGGGAAACCAAGCTTTGGGTGTGAGTTTCTGAGGAATTACTTCTAAGCAAGCAAAAAAAACCCCAAACTAACGAGCAAGAAAAAAACCTCTCACGGTGGTACTTGGGAAAAAAAAAAAAACCCAAAGCAAACCTCTGTGGTAATCAGGTTAGTAATGTGCTGGACTAACCATTATTAGCAAATAACTGCTCATTAGAGTTTCTCATGCAATGAATTCTCAGCCAGTTGCATATAATTCCTTTGCAGGTAACCTGCAATTCCAGTTGATTGCATTTGTGCAGTAGATAAGGATATCAAGTCGAGATTTATTGCTACATTAAATTAATTCCTTGTACAAAGAGGTGTTAAATGCTTTAAAAAAAAATAAATCCATATTTATGTACCTCTTAACACAGGTATTCCCAGGTGTACCTGAACTTTGGTTGGAGGAAAGACTTTGAGGAGATCTAGGCACCCTAGGAATACTGAGCTGGAAAAAACAAATCTCTGGAGCAGCTGTTCATGGCAGCCATGGGAATTTTGCCTTGACACCTTTTTCTCCTTATTCCTTTTTGTGTTTTCTCCTAGAAGTGAAGAAGAAGGCTGGCTTTATCACTCCAGTGCCAGGAGGGGTAGGACCAATGACTGTGGCCATGCTCCTGAAGAACACCCTCACAGTTGCCAAGCAGCTCATTTACTAGAGCCAGCGGGTGGCCTTGGAAGAAGACTCCAGGTTGTTCTATTTATTGAGACACAGAACATTTATTTTATTTTCTACAGAGATATTTATTTCTACGTTGTATTTATTTTTTCATGTCAAGTATGCTGAGTTTACAGAAGGACTTCTGTGTTTGCTGCTTGTGAGCAGTGATGGATTGGAGAACGTTGCCCTGTGGGTGCTCAGTAACCTGTGTGAAAATCCAGAGTGAAAACCAAGAGCAAAGCATGAATTAAAAATGTACCTGTGTGTCTGGGGCTGGGCTGCAACTCCCAAGGTCTTCTAATCACCCGGGACCCTCAGCTTTGACCAAACAGTACCAAAAAATCAGTTTCAACATGCTAGACAACTTCTAAAAATGCCTTTTTTTTAGCAGGAGGCTGGATGTAGTTGATGTTTTTGAAGTGTGAATTTGTTTTCTTGTAAACACTTAGAAGCAGCAGCAGCAGCCCTGACTGAAAGGAGCAAAAGCCTGTGTTGTTTGCAGCTGCCCAGCAGTGACCTTGACACCAGTGCAGATGTTCAGTGCATGTTTCTAGATAGTCAGACTTGAGTGCTGCTGAAATGCTCCTCCAGCCTACACCAGAGGTATGTATGGGTGGGGGGCTAGAGCTGAGGACAGAACCACTTGGGTGCCACATCTGGATTTGTTTGACACAACATTTTGGAGCATGATGCCCTCAAGTCCTGGTTGCAGGGCTGGTCTGGGTCTGACTTCACTTAGGTAAAATGTAATTTATTCTATATGTACATGACTTACAACAGGCCTGGGGAGGAGAGCAAGAGGAAAGCACAAGTTTAGCCCTGATTATTTTTTAAGCCATTTAAATTTAAATTGAATTCTCTTATTTTCTGCAACTACATGAAGGGGTTGGAGGTTTTTTGTCCATGATGGAGGGCTCAGCCCTTGGCTACCCTGTTTTGCTGCTGTGAGAATGCAGATAGCAGGTTAAGCTCAGTGAGTTTCTATTCCCCAAACTTTTAGTTCCAGGATGGGTTTAGAGTAGTCTCATTCAGTGTAAGCTGGAGTGGAGTTCCTGCTGAGATGCCATTTGGGCTGAGGGTGTATTACTGATGGGAAGAGTCTGCCCCAGTTCTCACTGAAGTCATTGGGTGCAGTTTGGACTTTTATCTTCATGCTTTTATCTCATTTGAGATAACTTGATTTGTTTACTTCAAAAGCTGCAGATGTTGGCCAGTGGGCTATAAATAACTTGAGAGTGAAAAAAAAACAACCAACCAAAAAATCAGAGGCTGAATACTGTTACCATTCACCCAAGAAATGTGCTTGCTGCAATAAAAGAACCAAGGTGGAGCATCACTTCTGTGCTGATGGGTCTTGTGATGGGTTTTCTGAGAGCTGTGTTTGCAAAAGAGGTTGTGAGGTGGGGTGCCCACAGTGCCAGCCCTGCTGGAGTTGCAGTGTGGATGTCAGGGGGATCAGGGTGCCTGTGGAGATGCTGCTTAGACTGACCCCATCATTGACCAGGATGAAATACAACTTTTTGAGTCACCTCAGTCTTGGTGAAAAGTTCTGATACAGGTTTTGGGGGTGGCTGTGTTACTTCTGGTTGTTATCAGTGTGTTGAGACCACTGGAGGTCTCTTCCCTGTTCAGCTGTTCCCTTTTTTTTCCTTTAACATTGTTCTAGGTTCAGCTTTGTTTTCTTTGATTTAACTATCATCATCTCTGCTTTTTTTTCCCCCACAGAACAACAATCCATGTTTTGCTTTCACCATGTGAGTGACTCTGCCTCTTTCATGTCCTGCAAACACTTTATTGTGCATTTTAAGCTTTTTTACCTCCTCTCACCCCTGGTTTGAAAGATGATTGTGAAATGTTTTCACTGCTTGGAGAAAGGGAAAGTTGCTGCTGGGGTGAAGCATGTAGCTGTCCCCTGGTGAGAGGCAGATTGATGTGTGTGCACACCACTGGATCTGGGCCTTGCTGAAGAGCTTGCTGTGGACAGTGGCATAGTGTAAGACATGCATGGGATGGAGCTTTTCCTGTCCAGAGCAGGACTGTTCTCACAGTGCACACCCCCTCCTTGAGGAGATGGGCTTTGTGGCAGCAGGAATAGTGAAGGGATCACCTCATGCAGGAGCCCAGAGCTGCCTGCTCTTCCAGCTGGTGTTTTCTCACATAGCTGCAGGCAGCAGGGCTGGTGGGCAGCCTCACTGTGCTCCTCCAGCTGCCCAGAGCCTGTCACCAAAGGCCTCTCTGGCTGGCAGGCACCATTGGACAGCATCACCCAGTATCTGTCCCATCCCTTCCCAGTGCCAGCACTGG
This sequence comes from Ceyx cyanopectus, assembly GCA_013401355.1. Lineage (NCBI taxonomy): Eukaryota > Metazoa > Chordata > Aves > Coraciiformes > Alcedinidae > Ceyx > Ceyx cyanopectus. The sequence continues at coordinate 15,890 of VYZU01067226.1, forward strand.
CTTTGCTCGTGTTTCCTCTGCATGCCAGGGAGCTGAGGCAGGGGGAGGACCAAGGGAGGGACATGAGGGGCTGGTCTTTGGACCCTCAACTCCAGAGTGACCTCCCAAATGCTGGCTGTCCTGGAAGTGACACACCAGCACGTTTCCACAGCTCCCCAACACCTCCTTTTTCACTTCACCCACCTCTTTTTTTTTTGCCACGTTTCATCGATGTGCTCTGGCAGGTACCCAGAGAGTCCCTCTCTCCCCAAGTGTGTCTTTGCAGGCACAATTATGCCCACAGGTGATAGGAAAACCAGGGTTTCAAAAGAAAACCCGATCCCATTGCGAGATAATAGCAGTTTCCTAAATAAATGTGTGGTTGCCCCGGGGGGTTGAGGTGGTTGCCAGATGCACCTACCCTTGATTGGTGAGAGCAGCGGATGACGCTCCGTGGCCTATAAGTGCAAGAGAAAACACCGAGGGAGCACAGATAAGCAGAGCAAGCCAGCCCAGGAAGAGCTGGGGAGGTGTTAAAGCAGCTGCTTGCCATGGCTGTTGGAATGCTAATCTATATCTTGCTGAAAGGTAGGTTTGGAGGAGGCACAAGGCTTTGCTCACGGGAGGGGCGGTGGGGGTGGGAAGCATGCACAGGCATTGCCAAGCAGAACTGCTCTAGCAGCTAAACCCCGGGTGAAATTTCAGCTGGTGGGGGTGTAATTGAGACTCCCTTGAGGAGCTGCTGGAGCTGGTGGGTGGGTGTGAGGCTGTAGCAGCAATTGCATAAGCAAGCAGCAGGAAGATGGGCATGGGTATTTGGGGAAATTTGCAAGCCGTGGTTGGTTTCCCCACAATCCTAATTATCTTGTGGCAAAAGGAAGTTTGAGGCAAGAACTGTTTTGTGTTAATGGTGATGTTATTGCTGCGTGGTGTCAGAATTGTTGGGGTGTTTTCTGAACCTTGAGTAGATACACTGAGCTTTTCTGTTCCAGTAAGCATCTGTTTGCATTACACAGCAATGGGGGCACTGAGTGAAGAGTCAGCTATTGCAGTTTCATCCCTCAGCACAGACCTGTGGAATAATTGGACAAAAAACAACACTGAAGGTATTTTTAAAATTAATTTTAATTTTGTTTCTTTGTTCTCTATTAATCTGTCACTTGAAAAAAACCAAAAAAACCCAAACCATAAAATACCCAGCAAGACCTATTGTGGTGATGGCTGCTACAGAGCTCGTGTCACTTGGCTGCTGTGGAAGTTTGTGTGTGTTTTGCCTGTGAGATGAGCTGCTTTCTTCAGGGAGCCTGAGGAAACTGCTCAGGGGAATAGCTGCCACTCAGCTGGGGTAGGCACAGCTCTGACCCAACCCCAAGGAGGGTTTGTTGTAAGTGAGCTGCAATAGGAGGAAGATGTTTTAAGGCTAATTGGGATGGATGACCTGCACTTTCTGTTGCTTTTCTAGCTGTCTGTGGTGTGAATCTTTCAGTGCCCAGGTGAGGAGGCAGCCAGCATCCCTGGCAGTGATCTCTCTCATCACTGGTACTCAGGGGGTTTCTCTTGCAGTTCTGCTCTTGGCTGTGGCAGCTTCTGCAGCCACCCTGGAGTGCTCCCCCTCTCTTTGCTCGAGGGTGAACTCCAGCTCTACCTGCCAACACTCAGAGCAGAGCTCTGTGTTTATCCTGCAAGCTGCAATCTTGGTGTTACTTCAGGTGTAGTGATGTCATTGCTTTCGAGAGCTGTGCCATCTGGAGCTGAGGTTTTGGCAGGTCAGTAAAGGAGGAAAGGATTTCAGCTGTGATACTAATGGCTTTGTACTTTAAAAAGAACACAAGCGTGCACAGAGGTCATCTCCTGTTAATTACAAGTCATCACAGGATGTCTTACAGGGTTGTTTGGGTTTCCTTTTTTTGGCAGATCCATTAGATTTATTTTTTTTTTGTAAATCAAACTGTTCTTTTTGTGTTGTCTCATTTGTTGTAGTGATGACATTCTCATCCCCACACATACTGTGGGGTTTGTATATACGTGTGTCAATTTCACAGACTATATACATACACCTTTGTGTATGAAATCAAGAGGATGTTGTTTTTTCACTGCAGCAGTTTGATTTACCAGCAGGGTGCTGTGGTCTGGACCTTTTACAGAGCCACTGGAAAGTTTAGTAAACAGCATTTCCAGCAAGAAAACTGACAAGCAATGCTTAGTCATCAAAGAACCTGTGTGAAACACTCTTGTAACTCCAATTCTTGCACAAGTTTCAGTTTCTAGTGAGGTTTATAACCAAGGTACAAGCAACACTGGATCCTAAGGAAAGGAACTCCTGGCTAAATGTCACTGGAGCCACGTGTTGTGGGAAGGAAGAAGGGGATGGAGAAGATGCCTGGCTGGGAGCTGGCACAGCAGGGATGAAGAATTTCTGAGCCCGTGTAGCAAAATGGGCAGCTAGGAGCAGGAAAGAGCTTGGTTCCACTGGGGAAAAAAAATATCATTGCCATGAGCTGCTGCCTCCCTGCAGCCTGGGAGGGAGGGAGGCCCTGAACCTGGGTCTGACCTGTCCCATCCCTCCCTCCCTCCTGTCCCCAGCTGCCCTGTCCCTCCCTGACACAGCATGCTTGAAGGCTGAGCTGTCCTGGGCTTCGTGGCTCTCTCTTTTTTGTTGCCAGTCTGTCAGTTTTGTCTTGCCCAGGCCTCCAAATACCTGCAGTTCTGATTTCAAGTCGGATCTTGCCAAGTGGACCTGCTGGAGTGAGTCAGTGGCAGGCAGCTGTCAAGTGCTTACACAGCAGGCTGTGCTTTCCCTCACGGGACATGAAAGGGCACATGGCTCTGTGTTTATTCAACAGCTCCTCCAGCATCTAGGTGGATAATGGGATGTGAATTAGCATAATGCTCTGGGATGGGTTGGAAAAGCATTCTTTTTGTTTTCAGGGCTCATCATTCTCTCAGAGGTAACTGTCTAAATCAGCAGCACCTAGAGTGTGTTTTATGATCTGGGCCAGGAAGATGGAACAGCTCTGCTCCCAGGTCAGGCTGAGGGAGCTGGGATTGCCCAGCCTGGAGAAGAGAAGCTCCAGGAGACCTTAGAGCACCTGAAGGGAGCTGCTCCAAAGCCTGGAGAGGGGCTGTTTGCAAAGGCCAAGGGGCAATGGTTTGAAATGAGCAAGGAGTGGCTGGAGATGAGAACTAAGGCAGAAGTTGTTTCCCAGCAGAGGGGTGGCCACTGGCACAGGGTGCCCATGGAGGTGGTTGAGGCCCCATCCCTGGAGACATTGCAGGTGGGGTTGAGGAGGCTCTGAGCACCCTGCTCTAGTTGCAGAGGTCCCTGTTCTCAGCAGGGGTTGCACTGGATGAGCTCTGGAGCTCCCTTCAACCCAGACATTCTGTGATCTGATCTTGGAACCACAGTGGCCAAAGCTCTTGCTCCTGACAACAAGGGAGGAACGTGTTGATCTGTCACCAGATGTTGGCCTCACACTCTTTCTAGGCTGAGCTTTGTTTCTAGTGGCAGCAGGAGCTCTACCCGGGGCAGACCCGAGGGGAAGAGGTTTGTCTGCCCTGACACCCAGCCGGGTTTCTCCCAGCGCTGGCAGGCGGGAGGCTGCCACCTCTCGGCAGCACTGGGTTGAGGAGGGATGAAAGAAGGAAGGGATGTTGTGGCCGTGCGGGCACAGCTGGGGGGAGTTGGAGGAGAGGTGGTTGGGTGTTTCTGCTGTGTAGATTCGTTCCTTCTGCAGGGTTGTCTTTGCCCTGTGTGGCAGAGATAGGAGTGAATGTTACAGGGGCAGGGGGAGAGGCTGAGGGGAAACACCACTGCTGTTCTGAAACATCCCTGCACAGCTGTGGTAGCTGCTCTGCAGGTACATGATGGGCTCTGGGTGCAGGTCTCCTGCATCTGGGATCTCCTTGGCACGCTGAGTCCTGCAGCTGCATCTGCCACGGGCTTTGTTTCCCACCCTGCTTTTCCCAGCACTGAGCATCAAACCCTCCTCCTGGGCAGAAAATAGCAGCACACTCTTCTCACAGAATCTTTTCTTCCTGCCATCTCCCCTTCCTTATGTTGTTCTCCTCCTCCTCCTCCTCATGGCTGTCCCTCCAGGGGTCCTGCCTTGCCAAGCCAGTAAACCAACGTGTTCTTTTCCAAGCAGACTTGAGTTTTTCCTCGTTCTCTCCAAGTCTCTTGATAAGCTGGGAGCCTGATAACTTTTTCCCAGTAGTGCTGTTTGATCTGAGTGAGGGTGATAGCATCACACCCCTTAGGTGCCCAAACCACACGAGCCACAACTGAAGCTGGGGATGGCTCTGACGTGCAGGCGTTGAGTAGAGCAGCTCTTCACCATCACTTCTCATCTCTCTGATGAAGCTTCAGAAAAGGTGAAGGAAAAAAAAATCAGTTGAGTACACAGTGAGGGGGATTCCTGCCATGAAAAGGTTCACAAAGGAATTTGGCCAGAAATCTAGGGGGTGGATGGTGTTGAAATCCCCTTCAGCTGTCACTAAAGCAGTCTCCTGAAAGAGCAAGTCATCACTTGGACACCCAACCAGTGATTCCCATAATGGGGCAGAGAGACCAGTTCAGATGCTTGCTTGGATGGGGAAGCTGTAGAGCTTTCTCTTCAGTTGCTGCAGCCCTGCTGCTGTGCTACAGATGGATGCACTCACTCCTCCTGTGCAGCTCCTGGGCTTGTGGACTTTGTGACATGGATGTAAGAGCCTCAGGAGCAGTTTTGACTTATCCTTCACCTCCATTTGAGGCAGCCATCTGCTGTGCTCACAAGCAGGAGCTTCCTTACTGACCTGTGGGCATGTGATGTTTCACAAGTTCAGAACCTTCTCAGACAGAGACCATGCTTTTGTGTGGGAGTCTTGGGTGCTTGCAAGGGAACCTGGGCTGACTGGAGCACAGAAGATGGATGGAGGGAGCAATCCCAATGATTTTCAGCACTCAGAGCTGCTAAGTGGCAGGAGTCTTGGGAATGCAGGAGTTTGTCCTGTGATGGGGAAAAGAAGGAAGGAATTAATTCAGAAAGAAGGATTAATTTGGACTGGGGAGTGTACTGAGAATAATTCAGTGCTCCCATTGTGTCCTAAGCCCCTGGTATCCCTGGGATGGTTTTTTTGATTGGATAGGGCTGATGTTACCCCGTGATCATTTTTATACACCCTTCTCAAGAGAAAGTAATTTCTTTGTGGTCTATTCCTTCTCTAAAGCTGAGCTGGAATGTCTTAGAAGCTTGTTCTGCTTCCTGCTCATGAGACCTGTTACAGCAAATCTGTTTATAACCTGTCTTCTCTAAGGAGAGTCTGCTCAACTTCAGGTGTGAAAATACAGTCAAATGACTTGTTCTTGCCCTGAAGATAACACCACTCTGCTCTCTTTCACAGTAGACTACACAGAGCAGCCCAAGCTGCTGAAGCTGATGCAGACCTGTCTGGAAGAGCACCACAGCTACTGCATCAACGGGCTCTGCGCGTTCCACAGCGAGCTGAGGAAACCCATCTGCAAGTAAAGAGCACAGCTTATCAGTGTCCTCCTTAGTGAGAACCAGTATCAGTGTTCCCTGGCCTGCTGAGCACTCGTGGCCAGCAGAAAGCAGCTTTCTAGTGCCAGGCAGGTGGTAGCAGAAAGTTCAGCACA
>VYZU01067228.1:0-17551 GCA_013401355.1 Ceyx cyanopectus
AAAAAAAAAAAAAGTAATTCCCAGATGGAAGCCAGATATCCATAAGAGGAGAAATTAGATTAGTGTGGCATAAAAGTTGTTTCAAAGAGTGTTTTAATTTTCAGGTTCTGTAAATAACACGAGGGAAGAAATTCAAGATACTGTGTTGTACTGATAAAGTTGGAACTGTTTCAGAAGATGATGGATGTACCCCATCGTTAGCTACACTATACCAGGACTGAAAAGATACGAATCCTGATGACAACACTGCCAAAGATTTCTGTCACGACATCAGATGTTCCACTTAATCTCTTGCTACCTCAGCTCCCCATATACAAGATGAGGATGATGATAGATTATTTTATATCTTTATGCTGTAAGTAGCCTATCACGTACAGATGTACAGCAGCTGGTGCGATGGACCATGTCTGAACTGGGAGACTTGCAGTTGAGAGTGCACAACATGAAACCAACACAGACCTGAGTAGAAATACCAATACCTAACTAAATGGAACATATGCAGCCCACAAGTACTGCATTAATACGTTTTAAGTTAGATGTTTTTAAATTTTTCTCCCTTGAGCCTCTAGTCAGAATCCTGAAATATTTAACAAGATTAGCTGTCCACCAAGATCTTAATCTGTGGCAGTTAACACATTGCTGTGCAATTATTAAATCTCTGTGAAAAGAAGAGTCTCTTGTGTTTTGTTTGTACTGCCACCGCACTGGGACCTCAACTTCTCTTCATGCCAGAGAAGGTTTCAAGGTAGAATATACAATAACACATAGATTTTCACTAAATAAAAACAATTAGCATCTCTACAGAGCAAGTGACTATGCTCAATGAGTGTCCAAGGCTATATTGTCAGAAGGAGCAGAAAGAACACGTGTGTGACAAAATCATATATTGCTGTTTACTTTGGATTCCATTGTTTTCCAAAAAAATACAAGATCATGTCCTCTACTCTTGTCACTTTGTTATTAACTTCCACAGTTCCTATCACCAGGGAAGCTTGACTTCTCAGTTCCCAAAATTGGACAAAAACCACATAAATTACATGTACCATCCACCTTGGCATTTTCCAGATTAAGATGACTGTTGCTGCAACTGTTGCCATTAAGCATACCCAGACCAGCTGTTAGAGCCAATAAAATAAAGTAACAGACAAAACAAAAAACCACACACACACAGAAAAAAACAACAACAAAAAAAACCAAAAACAACAGAAAAAAAAACCCCAAAACAAAACAAACCCAAAAGCCAAATCAGAACAGAGGATCAGGCCAAGTGGACAAAGTTGAGCATCCCCCAGTCCACCCCATGATCAGGCTGAAGATCTTTCTCAACAGAAATAAACATTGATGATCCCCATTGTCAGTAGGGGATCTCCCTCCATCATCTGCCCTAGACCCCAGAGGCCAGGGACTCCTTAGACTCCTTACTCTCCCCTGTGGCTGATAAGGGTCATATTTTCACCATTTTAGAGGAAAAGCATGACCTTTCAAGGGTTGCAGAAGGTAGTAAGGGATTAATATTCCTGGTAGCATCATGCTCAAAAGACAATAAATGCTATCCAGTCTTGCAACACTTATTAAACCTCCTGAAGAAGAGGTCCATGGTACATGTATGGTTAAACAGTAGTCTGATCATGGTGCTAGAATTGTGGTAATATCACCATTCTGTATATTTAGCATTCCAGTACATGTATAGTATATATTCGCTGCTATTATACTTGTTTCTTTGCTTTTTCTGTCTTCCAAAGATCCCTAGCATTTCCTTGCTAATCCTAATTTCCTTGTCAGAGTCTAGGCACTACTCTTAGCAACCTATTTCTGCACTTTGTATTCTCTCTTATACCTCTTTCTGTCTATTTTAGTTTGAAAAATTTCCAGATCTTCTTTAATCTCTGATCTTACAGTGCAGTGAAGACCTTCATCCCAACTCATTCTTCCAGGTATTGCTGGAAAAAGCACAATAATAAATTAAAAGTTTAGAACTGAAAACAAAATAATTTTATTGTTGGTGCTACAAAATAGTCACCCATGGAATGACCCTAGGTGAAAATACCTATTTATGGGGCCACTCTTAGAGCATTTTATATGTATACATGAGTATGAGTTTGTGCTTTCTCATATTTGTCTAATCTACATAATGTGTTCATTTTTATACTGTCTGTGAATTATGGATTTTCTTTCCAGATATCAACACAACCTGCCTGGGTATAAGGCATTTAGCAATTACACTAATTTAGCTTCAGATTTATGGCTTCTGGGAATAAATGAATTTTTGATATAGTAGTGAAAAAAAGAAATAAAAAAGGTAAAATAATCAATCAGGTTGGCTTAAGAGGTTCTCATCTTTTGTCCCCCTCCTTCCACTAAAGGAAAAATCATATATTTTGGATCAAATGTCTCAGCTGAAGAAAGTTTTTCATTCATTTTCAAGTATTTATTTCTGAAGTTGGGTTAGTCTGGGGTTTTTTTCCAATTTAAATTTATAAAGACATCATTTCAAAATTAAAAATTAGTTCGTTTCATTTATAAAAACTTTTTAAAATACACTTAATCTACTTAGTTTTCAGAAACCAAATTATTTGCTTATTTTATCCTAAATTAGCACATCTTCATGCTTACTTTGGGGAACGGATTTTTACAGACCACAAAAATGTTGTCATACTCTACCCATGCCTGTAAGGAGTACTGACTGAGATAGATCTTAGTTTCAAATCATCTTGGGTTTCATCAACAAGGGAGGCTGCTGACAGTCCCTGCATTCTACTTGAGCTCTGCCATGCTATGAGCCAGATCAGCTCCAGCAGTCGAGCAGCTGCATTAACAGACCCACACCTCTGAATACACAGATTTTTTGTATCCCTGAATATTAGCTTTTGCTATGTAGCACAAAAGAAAATTGAATTAATTTTAAAGGTTTTTAACATTTCTAATCATGACCCAAGTTGTAGCTTGCTCCTTTCAATTCCCGCAAGGCATGGAGGCTGTAGTTGGAAGGGAAAACTGAGTCTGGCACACAAGAGGGTTTGCTCCAGAAAAGGGATAAGGCCAAGCTAATTCAGCTGTAAAGCTCCAGAGCTTCTGGTCTTCTCTGCTGGTCTTTTCCATGTAGAGGTATTCAGTCTCTATATCTGCATGACACACTAGGACCTTTACATCTGTCACAGTCCTCTCAAACACCTTCTGGAACTACTGTGTGCTAGCTATCTCCCTAAAAAATGAGACTAAACAATGGAAACAACAAGAGCAACTAGAAGTAATCAAGGAAAAGGCAGAAAAGAGGCATCAATATTTTCTGTCTGCTGAAGGAATACATCCCAGCGGAAAAAAAATAATAATAACTGCTGCACAATTAACAGAGAATAGATTCCTGGTTTGAAAGCTCACCATGCATATGTCATATAGTTTTAATGATGACATTTATCACACCATAGCCTTTGAACAAGGGAAGTCCAAAAAATAAAACAATATATTTTGAAGGTAGTTAATCCCATGGTTATATTAAACAATGCTTCTGGACTATCTAAAACCAGCATGGTTTCTGGCAATGTCAAGTTCTTTAGATAGCTCTTCCCATCACTAAACAGTAGGTGCACTGTGACATTAGCTAGCAACAGTGGTGAGCAATCACCTCTTTTACACAGCTGTGGGTGTGCCTGATTAATAAATAAATAACAGATCCATTTTCCAACTTCTAAAACAAAAAGAAGAAGAAGGGATTTACTGTCAATTGTAGGAAAATTTCTTCCCTTTCCTTCTAAGTCAGATAGTTTTAATTTATCTTTATGTAAGCCTCAAGCATAGAAAAACATATCCTTTAGATAATGTAACATATATCATTTAGATAATGCACCAAGTAGGAGAAAAAAAAAAAAGACTGAGAAAGATTTTCAAATTACAAAGAATGTACTGTGCCCTCAATACAGGTATGAGACATCTGTTAAGAGACAGAATGTCAGTGTTTACAGGGGCAGACTAAGCATCTTCACTGGGACTGATCAGGTTATTCCATCAGAACAGATTTTCCATTAGGAAATGTAATTACCTATGTATTGATATATTCTGTAAAAACATACAGAATTTGATTACATTCTTGTGGGGAAAACATAGAAAATGTTTCTAATGTCCTTAAAAGTTTGTTTCGTTGTAGTGAAAATGCTTCATATCTTACTTCAACTGACATACTGTATTGAAAGTTAATCTCATTCTTATTTACATTTATATTACAATTAATATTTTATAGCATGTTTAATTTTTTGTTAGAATGCTGTAAAAAAAATTAAAACACTTGTAGCTAATTGAACTTAAATATGATGGCAACTTCATTTCATGACAGAGTCCATTTATTTGTTTATTTATTTATTTATAAATTTCAGAGCAAATAAGCAAGCATGTTCTTAACTTTTCTCTGAAAGCAAAAGTTCTCTTTTGCAATCAGGTGTGTCATTTAGTCACATAAAGGTGCAGGAGAACATATACCTGATTAAAACATATTCCTATCAAGGAATTTGGCTAAATCAATCATTCTTTTGTCTCTCGATATCCTTAGGCATTAAAATCCCCCTGTAAATCTGGATGAGGGAGGCTGTTGCCAGAAGATTTTCAGTCCCATCTTTGTTCTCCCAAGGAAAATATATTTCTGCTGGTTGTGGCAGCAGCACCTAGTGGATCGAAGAGGCTTCACTCTTATTGTCCCCCAACAATCAGCAAATACAACCTTGCCTACCTAGCTGGCTGGACCCCTAAACCAGCCTTTCCCAGAGGCCCAACCACCCTAGAGTCCCTGGTGCTCATTTGCTCATGAGTGTGCAGGGAATATAGATATATATGCAAGAAGTTAAACATCTGTTTCTGCACTGGTGTCCTTCAGATCTGGATGGCAAGGTTTGGCCCCAGCTTTACAATCATTTGTCACAGTATTGCCAAAGAAGACAAGACCATGGAAATGGGAATGTATAGGGGCTGCAGCTGAAACCCTGGGACTGTGAGCCAGGCTTTGAAGGTACTAGATATCTAATTTTCACTAGAAACAGTGGGAATTCAAAACATAAACACCTTTTAAAATGTCATCTTGTTTTTAAAAGACATCAAAATAAAATGTGTGAGTCTTACACCACTGCCTCAGAAAAAAAAATAAAATAAAAAAAAACTGGCTTAGATAAGTTTTTACTTGAAGTTGTTTTCAGACTTCTGAGTGCATTTTTGTATTATATTCACACATGTATCTTGTCGTAGATAGCTGAAATGTAAATAATCATCTGGAAATTTATCCAGAGCACTAGCTCCTATTTTCCTTTCCTTAATGATACAGATTTATTGACAATCATGCACAGCTGTATTTCTTCAATGGAAGTTTACCCCTTACCAGACTGAAGGTGAAATGACAGGTCTCTTTACTATTCAGTCCAAATATATGATGGTAACATTTACAGGTGCACCAAAGCCAGGCACCTAGAGATTCAGTCCAAGATTCATTGTGACCTTTCGTAGGTATCTCTAAAGTACATGAAATGAACTCCAAATTGAGTAACTACCACAACGGAGAATATTGGTTTAATAGTGTAACACATATTTTTTTTTAATATCCTTTTCTTCATGCATATTCCATTTATTTGATAAAAATAAATGCAGCTAAATACAGAATTACACCTTCTATATAAAAAAAATTATAGTCTTCCTCCATGAGGCTTTGCTAGAATGTTAAAATATTTTCACATACAATATATGCCAGTTCTTGTAAGGTCCAGTTTGATTTTAGTTTACATGACATTTAATCATTGTAGCATTGAATGAAATTCATCAGTACTACTTGGAAAGAACTATCTGTCTTTTCTAATACAAAACCATATCCTTTAATGTTCTCTTTATTATTTAATTTAACCCACTACAGACATATGCCTGTTATTTCCTCAAAAATATATTGCAGTTTGCTTACAACAAGGAAAGTAAGTATAAAAAAATATAAAATTCAGTACTGGAGACAGTCAGATGCTTTCATTTTGGTTTGCTTTGTTGTTTTTGGTTGGGTTTTTTTCTCTCTCTTAAACAAACAGAAAATAATTCCCAGCAAGCCTGCTGAAGAGAAGGAATTAGATAAATGGCCAGAGTTCAGTATAAACAGTTTTGAAATGGAGTGGGGCTGTGTTATTACACAGTGCTCCTGCCTACAGCCAGCATATTTTCTCTTTATTTTAAGGTAGAGTTCAGGCTGCATATATTTCCCATTGAGCCAGGCTCCTCTTCCATTTAACTCTTCTTTATATGACAGCATTTCATCTGCCAGTAGGTTTATTATTGAGATATCTTCCCCACAACTTGAAGGATTTGGATTTTTGATTTTTTAAAGACAGTTTCAATTTTTATCTTTTCTTCTTGCAGTGACAGAGATAAAATCTAAGTGAAATTACCCCCATGTTTTATAGAGTTGTATCACCTCCTGTGACTCCATAGATCCAATTGCATTACCCATGCATCTTAGATCTGCCTGACATACATACCAGCATAGTATATGCTATGTGATGGATCTGCAAAACAGTCATGTCTCAGAGATCAAGTCCTCATTCAGAATGAAGGAATTCTAAACTAGCAAAGATTAAAAGTATGTTAAGAACCATACCATTTCAGGGTTTTACAATAAGTAGTCGGTGAAGAATCAGAAAGGGGATAATGATAGCATTAAACTAAACAGCATGTGGGTTCTGTCTGGAACTCAGGCTCACAGTAGTCATCAGCACAGCCCTGGTGCAGCTCTGGCCAGTGCCAACATGCACAGCCCCATCCAGAAAGCTGCAAAACATCCCCGGGGCTGCTCCCACTTAGTGGGCACCTACTAGTTTCAGGGGAGAAAAAAAGCTCAGCCACAGGCATATGAGACACAAGGTGTGCTATATCATTCCTAAGCAAGCCATGAAAAAAGTCCTTCACACATTTCATATAATGGTATGATCATCAATTTAGCAACTAAATCAATTTTCTTCCAAGATTCAACAAAGCCTGTAAACAGTTGCTTCATCCAGTTGAGTTGTAGTCACAGATTCTGTTGGAACTTTTTTTTCACACAATTTACTGCCCTAAAGGCTTTTTTTTTTTTTTACCAAATCAGGCTTCTACTCTACTCAGAATAGCTTTTTGTAATCTTCCATTCTTCATTTTTCTATTCAGAACAAAGTTGTAACTTTATCAAAGCTTGAAGGGTCTACTCAAGTCATACTAACCCCAGGTGTAACACACCCAAAATGTACTGTTCTTCAGACTGTTATGTCTGCAGATGTTCTTTTTTGCATGAGGTATAGAAAGTTTAAACATGATTGTTCACAGTCCATGCAATTAAAACTGTAAACAGATGTCCATGTTGTGAGAACAACAGGGATCTACTGGAATTAGTCCAACTGAGAGCTATAAGAATGATTAAGAGACTTGAGCATATCCCCTATGAAGAAAGACTGAGGGACTGGGTATGACTGACCTTATTGATGACTGAGGGACTTGAGAAGACTGACCTTATTAAAGTCTACAAATATCTGCGGGGTGGCTGTCAAACAATCTCTTCTCTGTAGTACCCAGCAATAGGACAAGGAACAATGGTTATAAACTGGAGCATAGAATCATAGAATCATAGAATGATTTGGCTGGAAGAAACCTTCAAGATCATCAAGTCCAACCATTAACCCTACACTGCCAGGGTCCCTAAACCATGTCCCCCAGCACCACGTCTACTCAATTCTTAAACACCTCCAGGGATGGGGACTCAACCACCTCCCTGGGCAGCCCATTCCAATGCCTAAGTACCCTCTCTGTAAAGAAATTCCTTCTGATATCTGACGTAAANCATACGAATGGCTTTAATGATATACTTTATTTGCCTAACTTAGCCTTACCCTGAGCTGTGTAGCTCAGTCCAGGGATATTTGACACCATCCATCTCACCTGGCCTTGTACCTCATCACTCTTGCTCATGTTTTTTTCCTCCATACACACCCCACCCCTCTCCCCTGCTCTGGGAGGCTCCATGTATCAGGCTTTGTTTCCCAGATATCGTGCTGCACCCTCTGGGACCCTATTTTCTCTCTGATCCCCTCCATACCACCAAGTCTTCTTTAAACTGTCACCTTAAACTTTACATGTTTTTTTCTTCTGGTTAATGTCAAGCACAATTTTAGTTCTTCGTTTTTCCCCATCATTTCAGTTGGTCCATGAAAATACTTTAGTGGGGCCTTTTCTGCTTTTAAATTCCAACTTTTTCTTCCTTCATCTCCATCTCCATCTTTGTACATTATTTCCGTTGTCTAGCAGCACAAGTGCCTTTGTTACCCATGCATTTCTCATCTCTGTCCTACCGATTTCTGCAAAATATTTTCACATATCCCATAGCAAGGATCTGAAATAAAAAGGAATTGTGTTCTACATGGAAGGCATTTTCTAAATGCTACACTGTCTGCTTTCTGTATTTGATGTTATTTTCTAGCCTTGGGAAACTCTATATAAACAAGAGGAAGCATATCAAGAGGGGCACAAAAAAAAATAAATAAAAAAATAGGCTTTTTGGACAGAAATTATGGTGCACAGTAAAGAGAAAAACAGACAAAGTTTAAGTCATCTCAGAAATTGCATTTTTGAACAGTGTGTACATGGGGAAAGGAGATGGGGAAACTTTGATCCAAGTCTTGTTCCTGCAGTTCTCTATAGCAGCATCAGCCATAGATGGATGTCATTGTGTTAGAGAACTGGCACAAAGCAAAATGTTCAGGAAGCAGAAAATTATTTCCTGTTTCTTTGTACTCAAAATTATGTGGTATTATGTGGTAAAAGTCCAACCAAAAGATAAACCAGACTCTTCTCAATGTCATCCAATGATAGGACAAGAGGCAGTGGGAATAAGTTGGAGCACAAGAGGTTTGGGGTAAACTCAAGGAAAAACTTTTTCACAGTGAGGGTGACAAAGCTCTGGAACGGGCTCCCCAGGGAGGTTGTGGACTCTCCTTCTCTGGAGGCATTCAAAACCCACCTGGATGCACTACTCTGTAACTTGGTCTAGGTGATCCTGCTCTGGCAGGATGGTCTTCTAGGTCCCTTCCAACCTCTAATATTCTGTGATTCTGTGAAATCAGGTCTGTTACTTATTCATATGTATGAAGAACAGTTTGTATTACGATGTCCTTATGCATATATGAGTGTATCTTAGATCTTTGACTAATACCTATCTGAAGGTACCAATGCTGTGCATCTAGGATATTGAAATTTGTCCTGTGAGACAATAAGTTGAGATTCACCTAAACCAATTTAATTACATAATAGGAATGTAGTTGAAAAAAAAATCCTTTAGTTTCCTGCTGTAGTCAAGGGGGAAACACAACTATTTCCAGAATTCATCTCTCCCATATTGTATATGCTGTTCCAGGAAAAGATGATCAGCTCTTTGACTATACAGCTACATAGAATATGTCTGGATTTAGATGTCTAGCTCACATCAAATGCTAAATTTGTACAAACTGAAAATAATGAGTTAAATCCATCTTAAGGGCATGAGACTGTGAAAAGTTAGGTAAGGCCCCTTCCTTCCTTCCTTCCTTCCTTCCTTCCTTCCTTCCTTCCTTCCTTCCTTCCTTCCTNCTTTCCTCTAATGAGGGCACCATAGAAGGTTCCACCTCAACATGAGAAGGAACTTTACTATTGAGGGTGACAGAGCACTGGAACAGGCTGCCCAGAGATGTTGCCGAGTCTCCTTCTCTAGAGACTTTCAAGATCTGTCTGGATCTTTTCCTGTGTGGCCTGCCCTGGGCGATCCTGATTTTGGCAACAGGGTTGGACTTGATCTCTAGAGGTCCCTTCCAACCCCTACCATTCTATTATTCTATAATTCTATTACTAAAATTAAGGAACTATCTGGTTCATTTATCACAGGTTATAGGTTTGGGATACCTCCACCTTGACACTGCTCAAGTTTAAGGTCATCCCTGAGACTGTCTTCAAAAATGGGGATTCATTTTCTGTTGCTTGAGCTCATCTAAAATATCTCAGACAAAACCAGCAAAAATTGGTGTTGTAGAAAGTATGGGATAAATGTTAATTTAGAAGTGCATACGAATGGCTTTAATGATATACTTTATTTGCCTAACTTAGCCTTACCCTGAGCTGTGTAGCTCAGTCCAGGGATATTTGACACCATCCATCTCACCTGGCCTTGTACCTCATCACTCTTGCTCATGTTTTTTTCCTCCATACACACCCCACCCCTCTCCCCTGCTCTGGGAGGCTCCATGTATCAGGCTTTGTTTCCCAGATATCGTGCTGCACCCTCTGGGACCCTATTTTCTCTCTGATCCCCTCCATACCACCAAGTCTTCTTTAAACTGTCACCTTAAACTTTACATGTTTTTTTCTTCTGGTTAATGTCAAGCACAATTTTAGTTCTTCGTTTTTCCCCATCATTTCAGTTGGTCCATGAAAATACTTTAGTGGGGCCTTTTCTGCTTTTAAATTCCAACTTTTTCTTCCTTCATCTCCATCTCCATCTTTGTACATTATTTCCGTTGTCTAGCAGCACAAGTGCCTTTGTTACCCATGCATTTCTCATCTCTGTCCTACCGATTTCTGCAAAATATTTTCACATATCCCATAGCAAGGATCTGAAATAAAAAGGAATTGTGTTCTACATGGAAGGCATTTTCTAAATGCTACACTGTCTGCTTTCTGTATTTGATGTTATTTTCTAGCCTTGGGAAACTCTATATAAACAAGAGGAAGCATATCAAGAGGGGCACAAAAAAAAATAAATAAAAAAATAGGCTTTTTGGACAGAAATTATGGTGCACAGTAAAGAGAAAAACAGACAAAGTTTAAGTCATCTCAGAAATTGCATTTTTGAACAGTGTGTACATGGGGAAAGGAGATGGGGAAACTTTGATCCAAGTCTTGTTCCTGCAGTTCTCTATAGCAGCATCAGCCATAGATGGATGTCATTGTGTTAGAGAACTGGCACAAAGCAAAATGTTCAGGAAGCAGAAAATTATTTCCTGTTTCTTTGTACTCAAAATTATGTGGTATTATGTGGTAAAAGTCCAACCAAAAGATAAACCAGACTCTTCTCAATGTCATCCAATGATAGGACAAGAGGCAGTGGGAATAAGTTGGAGCACAAGAGGTTTGGGGTAAACTCAAGGAAAAACTTTTTCACAGTGAGGGTGACAAAGCTCTGGAACGGGCTCCCCAGGGAGGTTGTGGACTCTCCTTCTCTGGAGGCATTCAAAACCCACCTGGATGCACTACTCTGTAACTTGGTCTAGGTGATCCTGCTCTGGCAGGATGGTCTTCTAGGTCCCTTCCAACCTCTAATATTCTGTGATTCTGTGAAATCAGGTCTGTTACTTATTCATATGTATGAAGAACAGTTTGTATTACGATGTCCTTATGCATATATGAGTGTATCTTAGATCTTTGACTAATACCTATCTGAAGGTACCAATGCTGTGCATCTAGGATATTGAAATTTGTCCTGTGAGACAATAAGTTGAGATTCACCTAAACCAATTTAATTACATAATAGGAATGTAGTTGAAAAAAAAATCCTTTAGTTTCCTGCTGTAGTCAAGGGGGAAACACAACTATTTCCAGAATTCATCTCTCCCATATTGTATATGCTGTTCCAGGAAAAGATGATCAGCTCTTTGACTATACAGCTACATAGAATATGTCTGGATTTAGATGTCTAGCTCACATCAAATGCTAAATTTGTACAAACTGAAAATAATGAGTTAAATCCATCTTAAGGGCATGAGACTGTGAAAAGTTAGGTAAGGCCCCTTCCTTCCTTCCTTCCTTCCTTCCTTCCTTCCTTCCTTCCTTCCTTCCTTCCTTCCTNACTCTCCAGTCCCTTCAACAGCTTTGTTGCCCTTCTCTGAACCCATTCCAGTACCTCAACATCTTTCCTCTAATGAGGGCACCATAGAAGGTTCCACCTCAACATGAGAAGGAACTTTACTATTGAGGGTGACAGAGCACTGGAACAGGCTGCCCAGAGATGTTGCCGAGTCTCCTTCTCTAGAGACTTTCAAGATCTGTCTGGATCTTTTCCTGTGTGGCCTGCCCTGGGCGATCCTGATTTTGGCAACAGGGTTGGACTTGATCTCTAGAGGTCCCTTCCAACCCCTACCATTCTATTATTCTATAATTCTATTACTAAAATTAAGGAACTATCTGGTTCATTTATCACAGGTTATAGGTTTGGGATACCTCCACCTTGACACTGCTCAAGTTTAAGGTCATCCCTGAGACTGTCTTCAAAAATGGGGATTCATTTTCTGTTGCTTGAGCTCATCTAAAATATCTCAGACAAAACCAGCAAAAATTGGTGTTGTAGAAAGTATGGGATAAATGTTAATTTAGAAGTGCATACGAATGGCTTTAATGATATACTTTATTTGCCTAACTTAGCCTTACCCTGAGCTGTGTAGCTCAGTCCAGGGATATTTGACACCATCCATCTCACCTGGCCTTGTACCTCATCACTCTTGCTCATGTTTTTTTCCTCCATACACACCCCACCCCTCTCCCCTGCTCTGGGAGGCTCCATGTATCAGGCTTTGTTTCCCAGA
The DNA here is from genome assembly GCA_013401355.1 of Ceyx cyanopectus. Taxonomy (NCBI): domain Eukaryota; kingdom Metazoa; phylum Chordata; class Aves; order Coraciiformes; family Alcedinidae; genus Ceyx; species Ceyx cyanopectus. Next base: position 12,582 of record VYZU01067228.1, read on the forward strand.
TATCGTGCTGCACCCTCTGGGACCCTATTTTCTCTCTGATCCCCTCCATACCACCAAGTCTTCTTTAAACTGTCACCTTAAACTTTACATGTTTTTTTCTTCTGGTTAATGTCAAGCACAATTTTAGTTCTTCGTTTTTCCCCATCATTTCAGTTGGTCCATGAAAATACTTTAGTGGGGCCTTTTCTGCTTTTAAATTCCAACTTTTTCTTCCTTCATCTCCATCTCCATCTTTGTACATTATTTCCGTTGTCTAGCAGCACAAGTGCCTTTGTTACCCATGCATTTCTCATCTCTGTCCTACCGATTTCTGCAAAATATTTTCACATATCCCATAGCAAGGATCTGAAATAAAAAGGAATTGTGTTCTACATGGAAGGCATTTTCTAAATGCTACACTGTCTGCTTTCTGTATTTGATGTTATTTTCTAGCCTTGGGAAACTCTATATAAACAAGAGGAAGCATATCAAGAGGGGCACAAAAAAAAATAAATAAAAAAATAGGCTTTTTGGACAGAAATTATGGTGCACAGTAAAGAGAAAAACAGACAAAGTTTAAGTCATCTCAGAAATTGCATTTTTGAACAGTGTGTACATGGGGAAAGGAGATGGGGAAACTTTGATCCAAGTCTTGTTCCTGCAGTTCTCTATAGCAGCATCAGCCATAGATGGATGTCATTGTGTTAGAGAACTGGCACAAAGCAAAATGTTCAGGAAGCAGAAAATTATTTCCTGTTTCTTTGTACTCAAAATTATGTGGTATTATGTGGTAAAAGTCCAACCAAAAGATAAACCAGACTCTTCTCAATGTCATCCAATGATAGGACAAGAGGCAGTGGGAATAAGTTGGAGCACAAGAGGTTTGGGGTAAACTCAAGGAAAAACTTTTTCACAGTGAGGGTGACAAAGCTCTGGAACGGGCTCCCCAGGGAGGTTGTGGACTCTCCTTCTCTGGAGGCATTCAAAACCCACCTGGATGCACTACTCTGTAACTTGGTCTAGGTGATCCTGCTCTGGCAGGATGGTCTTCTAGGTCCCTTCCAACCTCTAATATTCTGTGATTCTGTGAAATCAGGTCTGTTACTTATTCATATGTATGAAGAACAGTTTGTATTACGATGTCCTTATGCATATATGAGTGTATCTTAGATCTTTGACTAATACCTATCTGAAGGTACCAATGCTGTGCATCTAGGATATTGAAATTTGTCCTGTGAGACAATAAGTTGAGATTCACCTAAACCAATTTAATTACATAATAGGAATGTAGTTGAAAAAAAAATCCTTTAGTTTCCTGCTGTAGTCAAGGGGGAAACACAACTATTTCCAGAATTCATCTCTCCCATATTGTATATGCTGTTCCAGGAAAAGATGATCAGCTCTTTGACTATACAGCTACATAGAATATGTCTGGATTTAGATGTCTAGCTCACATCAAATGCTAAATTTGTACAAACTGAAAATAATGAGTTAAATCCATCTTAAGGGCATGAGACTGTGAAAAGTTAGGTAAGGCCCCTTCCTTCCTTCCTTCCTTCCTTCCTTCCTTCCTTCCATCCTTCCTTCCTTCATCAGCTAATTAAACAGGGTCTCTTGCTGCTGTATCTGTTGTCTGCACATTGTTACAATAACAGTAATGTCTGGATAAGGCTGGACATCAAGAATAATGTGCTGCCTTAGTTGCTTACATAGACAGCAATTTACCTTTGGTGGAGATTTTTAACATTCATGTTTGCCATGCAATAGCCTTGCACAGCCTTTTACTAGTATTCTCGGCACTGCTTTTATCCTGTGTCCTGCTTTTAAGCAACATTTAATGGAAGTCCTGTGTCTCTGTTAGTGAAATTATATGAATAATGCAACATGATACTCATTTGCTTTTTTCATCCTGCCATTCTTTCACTAAGCCAGCTGCCAGATTTAGCTGTCATTTCCAAAGACCTAAAGATGATGTAGGATTATATACTCAGACTTTTCTGCTTAATAACTGTGTGTATCAATAAGGGTTAAGTCTTTTAGCATGAAATACTAACACATATTTAGGAAATAGAAAATTCCCAAGTTTATAGCAGCTCAGTTTTTAGTTCTTATACATCTTCATAGAGATGTGGCTGTTAAAGAGGAATAAACTGTCACATCTAGGGAATAGAAAGGTTTATTGTATTATGCTGAATGTTTTCTTCTTGTTTTGACAAAATACGCAGTTCAGGAACTGGAAGATTTTAAATGTTATTTATAAGCTTTTTATTTAGCAAGTATGTTGGCAGATTTTTTTCAATGAAGTTACAAAGATGGGGATTCATTAACATGAAAAAAGGTGCCACATTTTTTTTTCAATCAATACAATTTCTTTCAAACTTCTCAATACTTTTGTTTTTGTTGGTTTTTTTTTTTACCTCTTAAGCTTCATAATTTAATATTAAAATGAACTTCAGGGGTAGCAACTTCAAAATAGGAAGAAGCTCTTCACCATTCATCAGGTATTAGGGAGTGATAGTCAGTCTTACTTTACTTAGCTGACTCCCAACCTATCCCTGTTCTCTCATCTAAACAGCTAAGTGAGAAGCTAAAGAAAGGTAAAACGGATGCACTGGAAGGACTTGAAGCAGTTACAGGGAGCTAGATATCCTGATTAGATAATTTGATGACTAATCCCTTCTGCATCCAAGCTGTCTGGTTTGGCAGTGGCAGTAGCATCACTCTAAACTGCACAGCAAACATGCTTGAAGTTCCTGCTACAGAGAGGCACATACAGTAAATAAAGACCCCTGCAGCCACAGCACCCAACAAGGTTTGAGACTGATATAACTTCTTCCCAGAGTTTATGTGATGCCTAAAGGCAAGAAAGCTAAAGGAAAGGTAGGTACATTTGACAAGACCAAGGACTGGTCAGTTCTGCTGTGATTTTCTCTCTTTCTATTTCTTCCTGTTCTTGCTACTTCACCACTTAACATCCTTGTTCTCTGGAGCTCAGTGATTTAATGTGCCATCACTAACGACAATTCAACCATCAGATTTCAAAAGATACAATGCAATTCTACAACTGTACTTATGAAATGGGCAGGAAAAAAAAAATAAATCAAAGGTTGCTAACTAGAGATCTCATTAGAAATATTGTTCCTAATTGGAGACCAGCATTAATGAACTGGGACAAAGAAAAAAAAAAAAAAAAAAAGGCAGTATTTGGAAGAGCCAGTTCAGTAATGAACTGTCAGCGACTACTCTTTTCATCTAATTGAAATGTTGCTTCTTCTGATGCCTTTTTTATTGAGTTGCCTTTAGCTTTCAAGATACTTTCTACAGACAGATTGACATGTGGATTTTATATTAACTTCTGTATTTGCTGCACTTCATTTTTTTAGAGTTATTTAGGTGATGAGTGGTTCTTTTCTGTTTGTTTTTGTTTGGTTATTTGTAATTTTTTTTCCTAAATAAAAGAAAGGACATTTTGACCTTATTAATAGCAGTGAAAACAATTTTTCAAGTCATTTTCAGGCCCACACAGCTTGTCCCAGACAAACCTATTCACATACAAGTACAGACTACACATAATCAGGGATCTGGTTGTTTTTTTCCATCTGGAATGGTGGTTTCACTACCTGATGAAATGGATGAGCTTTTTCTGCCTCCCATTTTTAAAATATTTTTTATTTTTATCTCATATATTTTTAAGTTTCTAAATGTAAATGTAAGGATTATTATTCTGGGTTTATAAAAATAAAGTTTTGGTACCAAGATAAGGCATTGAAAACAGACTCACTCAAGCTCCATGTACTCAATTATACTACTTACTAGCATTTGTGTTTCATCAACAAAAAGTATAATTAATTCTCCCCTGAGAAATAAAAAAGTAATTTGGTTACCTTGCAACAGACTTGACCTTAGGATGGTTCCTGGTGAGAGAATACACTCTTTCTTTGGGTGTTTTCAGTCCTCAGAGTCATTCTGCAAAACATTTGCTCTAAAACAACATGAATCATATTTTCATCTCCTAAAGTAATCAGATTACCTTAGATCTACAGGCCAGATTGCCAGGGAAGAGAAACTGCCTTTGTGTAGGACTGCATTCTCTTCTTCAGATCCCCTTTCACCCTCTGCTGAGGCTGCACAATGGACAACCTCAGGAGAAGTCTTCTACAAAAAGAGAAGCTTGGGAGCTTCCTTGGCATTGTAATAAACACACTGCAAGACCGTGAAAGGTATCTCTCCTGCCAAGCTAGCAGAAGTTTTACTATAGGTTTCAGGAGAAGTAAGCTTTTCTTAATTACTTGCTTCTGGGTTGATGTTTCCTACATATAGGCTGCTGAATCTTCACCCTCTTGTACTGTGATTGCCGTATGTATGGTTTCTCCAACATCTTATTGTTCAAAATGTGGTAGGAAGAGGAGAAGTGGCACTGATCTGAATTTCAGATGAGGGCGTGATTCAGAGAGAACAAGGTCATGAATTATCCTAAGATTAATATTGTTTTTCTATTCTAGTATTTCTGAAATTAATGGTCTTTCTCAAATACAGATATTACACTTCATTGGAACGCAACCATTAAATGGATTCATTGTGGGGAGACAGCAGGAGATAATTTACTGAGAATAATAAAATATTAGAAAAAGGTCTGCAAAATACAAAGGAATTAATAACAGTATAATAGCTCAGATTCCTTCCTAGAACTGCCCAAAACAAACTGGCTGAATTAATCTAAGATAGAATCTGACTTGCATTATTTACCATTATATCTGATCCTCTCTCTTAAGTTTTGGTGTTCATTGAATTGCACAATAAGATTTTCTGTGTATTTTGTACTTATCACCATTTAGTTACAAGTCTGAGAATTACTAACACCACAGTTTTATCATAGTTTAGTGCCATTTCTACTTGTATCATAATTTTTTTTAATTTCATGTTGTTTCATTAAGACTTCATGTGATTTTAGATATTCTCACAAATAATTTACTTCATATATGTTTATTTGT
>VYZU01067231.1:7882-32887 GCA_013401355.1 Ceyx cyanopectus
GGGGTTGTGGAGTCTCCATCTCTGGAGACACTTAAGACCCGCCTGGATCTGTTCCTGAGTGACTTGGTCTAGGTGATCCTGCTCGGGCAGGGGGGTTGGACTAGATGATCTTCTAGGTCCCTTCCAGCCCCTAATTTCTGTGATTCTGTGATTCTGTGATCTCCAATATAAATAGTTACTGTTTAGATAATATATTAAGCTCTTTGGAACATGGAGCATGCAGGTATTTGCAAATGAGGCATCAAGTTCCAGTAAAAATGTTTCTGGATGCTAAGTAACCCCCTTCATTTCCACTCAGATTTCAACATCAAGTCTCATGTATGTTATGTTCTGAATTCCTGTTCCCAATTAAAAGTTTCATAAATATAAATAAAGAATATAATCTCCATTTATTATTGAGGAATACATGAGTAACCCAAAAATTTTACAGGTTGTCCTAATAAAATACTTCTATATTATACTAAATCCTGAGCTCAGTAGCAACTCAGAAGACAGACTAAATGAACATTCTCCTGAAACTGCAACAGAAGCCCTGCTGTGACAAGACCTAGTGTCATTTATGGCAAAGCAATTGCCAAGTCCACAAGCACAGCCACCTTCCAGCCTGCCCTCTCCTTCAACTGATGGTAAAAAAAAATTACACACACCCCTTCCCCCCAAATGACTGCCTCAACACCCCACCAGCCACGGAGCAAGCAGTTGCTTACATTGACACCAGCATTAAACTAAATGCCAAGGAAACCTTCACTAAACCAACACCACAAATCACACCCAGCAACAAAATCTCCACGTCAGCACATCAGCTAAAGGAATAACAACTGATCTCAGAAGTGCCAGTCACAAACACTACTCGACTTAAACCCCACACATTGCTTCTTTCCCCAGAAAAATACATGCAATAGAAATATTACCTCCAACACGAGCAAACCCACCCTTTTTCTGATGTCAGTGAGTGCAACCCATGGGTCACTGCAACAACTCAAGTTTAAAGCCTCTTTATTATTTTCTAAAAACAAGGAGCCATGGAGTGATGTTCCCAAGTAACTACAGCAGGTAGCTTTCAGAGACTGCTCAGAAAAGCAGACTCTTGCAGAAGAGGATTGGTAAAATCAGCAGGTATTTAATCATGATATCTGCCCCATAAGCACCAAAATCACTTGACTCTAGCACAGACATGTGCTGGCAATAGATGTGCTAGAGGTCTCAATACATACCCCTGGGAGTAAGGCTCAGCTTGGAAGGTATAGCTGACACATCAGCAGCACATACAAAACATCCCCACATCCTCTGCTTGCAGAAAGTTGAGCTGGAGACAATTTGAGCTAGAGCAACTAAGAAATACTTCATTACAAAAGCAACTGTTGCCCCAGAAAAAATATTAAAAACCCAAACTTTTTTTTTTTTTGTATACACAAGCAGCAATTTTGATGGAAGTCACTCATTCTGAATCTTTCCTAATTGCTGCCTTCATGCTTTAATAAAGCAGGGATCAAGACAGCATATTACTGTGGCACAGAGGTGTCTCTCTAAGATGTCACATGCCACAGAAGAAGTTGACACGTCGCTGCGTCCTCAAAAAGTCAATTCTATTACAAAGTTAATCAAAATGGAATTCTACACTTAAGACTTCACAGTACCATCTGCCTTAGCCATGATTATTTTAGGATTCAGAACTAAAAAAAAAAATATTCATCTTATTCATTAAACTCAAAAGTACAAAAGAATGACAAAGATACTGATGTCAACTGATGTCTTCAACAGGCAAAGTTTGGCTCTGGTAGGAACCACATGACCTTGCTAAAGGTCCCTCAGCAATGCAATTGGGAGGTATCATAACCAATACATCAAGGGAGGTTCTCCTCCCCCTCTACTCTGCACTGGTGAGGCCCCACCTGGAATACTGTGTCCAGTGCTGGGCACTCCAGTTCAGAAAAGACAGAGATTTACTGGAGAGAGTCCAGTGCAGGGCACCAAGATGCTGAAGGGAGTGGAGCATCTCCTTGCTGAGGAGAGGCTGAGAGATCTGGGGCTCTTTAGCTTGGAGAAGAGGATACTGAGGGGAGACCTCATTAATGTTTATAAATATGTTAAGGGTGAGTGTAGGGAGGATGGAGCCAGACTCTGCTCAGTGCCATCCAGTGACAGGACAAGAGGCAGTGGGAGTCAGTTGGAGCACAAGAGGTTGAGGGGAAACACAAGGAAAAACTTGTTCCCAGGGAGGGTGGCAGAGCCTGGCAGGGGCTGCCCAGGGAGGTTGTGGAGTCTCCTGCTCTGGNTGGCCAAGACATTAGAGGAGTCATTTTATACTGCATTTCAAGGGATGTACCCACAAATCTGGTGTGCAAACAGGGCAGTAAATGGCGTCAGTGGAAAAATCAGCAACAAATTTACACATTTAAGGCTGGAAAACAAATCTCACATGGGACGAGCTCACAAAAGCATCTGCAAAGCTGGTGCAGAGAGGTGGGTACTACTTGGAACTGCATCTCTGGATGCAGCCAGTTAGCTGGAATGATTATGGATTTCTCTGTAAGTGGTCACTTGTGTCACATAACAGTAGATCAATGAAAACTGTATTCATTTCTAGGCATTTTCACTAGCAAGAATGATTAGAATTAAAGGTCTCCTGGCATTTCCATTACAAATCTTTATGGGGGGGGGGGACTTCTACAATCTATAACATTGCATAATAAGCCCTAACATTGTATTTTTGACTGGATCTTGCTATGAAAGGCCTCAACTGTGCTTAACTCAGTAAACAGTCCTACACCTTTGAAAAGGCTTCTTGCAAAATTGAAAACAGAAAGTAATTTTGCAAACCATTTTTCTATCTGCTTTAGGCTGTTAAGCATTTTATAGGGAGCTACAAGATATATAGTGCTACAAAACATGACCATTACAACTCTAATTCTCCTAGGGATGGAATGTGACATCACAAAACCTCAGTGAAGAAGAAGCAACAAGACAGTGTAGCTGTTAACATTCAGATAAATGTGAAGAAGATGTCAGATTCTGAGCTTGCTGTGGCCATTTCTGGGCTGATGTGATGAGTGAAACAACAATGTGATTAGCTGCAAAATGCTGGTTTGCATTTCCATGTGTGACATGCATAGTTGGTTTCTCTGCTTTCCTTCTTCCCTGGATGCTATCTAAAAAAATAAATCATTTCAGAAGATGGAAAAAATAAAAGACTTAACACTCCTAAATTAAGAAGGGGAGACTGAGAGGAGACCCCATTGTTCTCTCCAGCTCCCTGACAGTAGGGTGGAGCCAGGCTGGGCTTGGGCTCTGCTCCCAGATTACTGCTGACAGAAGTAGGGGATGGGCTGAAGTTGCAGCAAGGGAGGGTTCCATTGGATATTGGGAAGAAATTCTTTGCTGGGAGAGTGGCGAGGCCCTGGCACAGGCTGCCCAGGGAGGGGGTGGAGTCCCCAGCTCTGGAGGGGTTTAAAAACCAGTAGCTGTGGCACTAGAGGCTGTGGCTGGTGGAGAGAGAGATGTTGGGATGAAGATTGGACTGGATGATCCCAGAGCTCCTTTCCCAACCATGATGATTCTCTGATTCCATTTTAGAACCTCAAGTCAACTGGATCTGCACACTTTTTATTTAGATTTTCTGACTTCTTCAGTGCACATCTTGTCCAACATGGATTGACATTGTCACTCCAACTCCCCTGAAGGAGCTGACAAAGCCTCCTTGAAAGAGGCAAGAAAAAAAGTAAATTAATTAACTTCCACAATGCTTGACAACTCCTTGGGAGCTGCAGTCTCTATTAACTCAAAAATGCACTTTCTAAAAGCAAGAAATATGGATTACACAATGCACCATAGCAACTTCTGGACTGGTGGGTAATAACTGTTATGCAAATGACAACACATATTTACCCTTCTGGAGCATAAGGAATTCACAATATTTCACTACTTTCACCACATGAATGCAATAAACTATGCATATAATGTTTGCAAAAGACCTTTTTAAAGACCCATACAGAGAAGAAATAAAATTTTTAGCACCAATTTTCCTCAGCTGAGCAGAAAGGATCTCTGTTCCAAGTATTAAAAAATAATTTAAACTTCCATTAAAAAAATATAAAATTAAGCTCTCATAGAAATTAGGAGCAGATCTCCAAAGGGCTCTGCATCTGTGGCAGTGAAGAGCTTTGCAAAAAGGCTTCATTAGCTTTCTCAGATACTTAATTATTACATGTTTTAGAGGTAACTCTCACTGAGGAAAAAAAAAAAAGGGTGTTTTCAGTGTCTTGAAAGCAATAGGAACTTCTGCACAGCTCTACACAAGGGAAGAAGTTGAGTAAGAAACCCTTCTGATAATCTAAATCACAAGAGTGACAGTTCTCAGAAACCCCAAATATATGAAAAACCACAAAGCTCCCTGGCAGCCCTTCTCATCTCTCTGGGTTTAGCATCACCTGCACACTACTCCACATTTTTCTCCAAGGGTCACATCTTAACAAACCCAACATTTAGGGCATTTTGATCACTAGGGCCCTTTGCCTTGTGTCAATCCAAACCACCTCCTCGGTGACACTGCCTGGGAAAGGTTGCACTCACAACTCAGTTTCCCAGTTCCCAAAGAGCTACACTGCACTTCCATTTGCACTCCAGGGGAGCAGGCACCTTATTCCTGCTTCAGCCCATTCAGACAAGCTTACAGTGGTTAAATCTCACGAGACATCAGGTAAAGTCAGCAGGCTTGAGCCAGGCCTGACAGCAAGGCATGGCTACTGTAACCCAGAACCATTTCAGCAGCAGAGGAGAAGGTAAAGGATGTGTTGGCAGCTTCCATAGGTTAATTCATGACATAAAAGACCTTTGCTCCTGGTCCCCTGCAACTTGAATACTTGTGCTCACAAGCAGCACCACAGGCTATGCAGCTATCTAGACTAGAGGCCCTATCCAGACCAGGAGCCCCATCCAGACCGGGACCCCATCCAGACCAGGGGCCCCATCCAGACCAGGGACCCCATCCAGACCATCCAGACCACTACATGGCAAAGAATTCAAAACTCATGACCACTGTAAGGAGACTTTCAAGTGCATCAGGACATTCAACTGTGAAGGAAAATTCTAGGGTTCAATCCATTTTCACAGAGTTGCTTATCTAATGGGAATGCCTATTCATTAAAGGAGAAAAGAAAATAGTCTGGAGAGCAGGCACTGGAACGAGGACTTCCCATTTCAAGCAGATGGAAAAATTTGGGGGGGTTTTTAAATGTGTATTCATTAGGATAAGTTAATATAATACCTCTGCCCAAGGCCAAATTTCCTGTTGCATTTTTCTCCTGTTGGTTCCAAATATATAGAGCTGAATTTGTCTTTCAACACAATCACAGTGAATTAGCTGTTTTTCTATAGGAAAATCAGTGGGAATTCTCTGAACTGCCACATCTACTACAACAGCCTAAGTTTGAAATGCAAAAGGCATCTCTCTGAAGCATTGCTTTTATTTCCCCCTACATAGTGCAATTATTATTGAAAACTAACAAATGAGACCCTCTGTTAGATTTACAGAATAAAAATAGGATTCAGCCTTGCTTGAGATGTGCAAGAGCAGCTGAAGACAGACAGCAAGAGCACAGACCCCTTGTTCTGTGACGTGGGGAAAGCTCCCACAAAAAACACTTTATCTGGCCTAGGATAACCTATGTTACATGTGATCTACAAGCACCATCTTCAGTTGCATACATGGCAACCTCCTGAAAGTTTTCATATTTAGAACAGAATTTGCATTCTGATTGCTGTCAAGAAATGGGAGCAGGGTGGGAATCCCTGAAGAAGCACAGGAAGAGTAATTACAGGAAAGCAGCAAGGCTGTTGTCCTGTTGATCTTGGTCAGCCCCCAGCGTGCCTACAATTTTCATGTCATGACACACATCCATTTATTTTTAATTTGCAGGTTGCATCCACCCATACTAGGTAGTTTTTCAGTATTAATAACTCAGGATGTTTGACTATTTCTGAAGGTTTTAAACTCTAAAGACATAAAAGGTGGTATCTTTCATTACTTAAAAGAGGCATTTCAGAAATTATCTCATGGATGAGCACCCTCCTTGGAAATGAAGGGGCTAAATCTTGTTTATCTCATTGATACAAGCACATGCAGAGACCTACAGCATTAACCACTAAAAGCCTACAAGGAATATGGATTACTGCTAGAGAATTAAAAGAATTATTACTATACAAGGCTGTACTTCAACATGGTTAGATACTAAAGGCTCTGCTATAAACCTTGCAGAGGGCTGCACAGGACAGGAGAATAAAAAAGGGAGGGAGGAATAATAAGGATTCAGTCATGGGGAACTGACAGACATTAAAATCTCTAAGAAGCACAAATACGACCACTGGAATAGTTCAAACTTGTAACAACTTTGTAGAGCACAACATAAAAATCTTTCATTCTACTACACCTATAAAGATTTTATGTGATTTTCAATAGAGAAGTTATGAAATAAAGCAGCCTATAGAAGGAGCTAACAAAGTACACTTCATGTTCATTCCCACACTTGAGCACCGAGACATTGTCCATAAAACATATTAAAGTTAAACAAATCTTTTCTTCTATGGCAGGAGCCAAATAATTTAAATATTTAGAGGCCAAGGCTTTCTAAAAACAAGAAGGCAAAATTATTAATACAGTTGTACAATTAATCTCCAAGGCAATCTCTTTCAAATTACTGACAACCATCCCCTGGCCCGCTGAAGAGAGCAATCACTTTGAAAAATCACCACCATCAATGAAACAAGAAAATTTCCTGCTAATGAAAGTCTTGCAACACATAGCACACCAAAAGTGCAAGCCAATTAACCAGCCATTTATGCTGACCTTAAAAGGGAACAAGAGCTACGTCATGGTTCTAGATATATAGGATATAGATACACTTATATATATTAACTATACATTTTATTGCTTCTTTATTGTATATTATTGTTCTTTCCCAGCAGAGTGGTGGCCACTGGCACAGAGTGCCCAGGGAGGTGGTGGAGGCCCCATCCCTGGAGACATCCCAGGGGGGTTGAGGAGGCTCTGAGCACCCTGCTCTAGTTGAGATGTCCCTGCTCTCAGCAGGATTGGGCTGGATCAGCTCTGGAGTCCCTTCAACCCACACATTGCTGGGATTCTATGATTTCTATGATTCTGAACTAGCCTGTAAAAGTAGTCACAAACTCACTTTATTCCTGCATATTATGTGCTAATCATTTCCTACTGGGGCTACACATGTTCTAACAAAACCAGCATGACAATGCCAATTCAGCCGTGCCATTCCAACAGGAGCACTCGCTTCGGGCCCCAGCCACAAACACTGCACTTGAGCAAGGGAGCTCTTGCTTATTACTGTACAGGATCCCAGAATAACCCTGCTTGGAAAGGACCTCCCAGATCACCCCATCCAACAACATCTACAGCAAAAAGCCTGAATCCCTGACCATTAGAAATAAAAACACAGCCCTCTCCCTGCCTCCCCCAAAGCATGTCTGGAAAGAATTTCTTCCCCATATCCAATGTACCCCTCCCCTGCTGCAGCTGCAGCCCAGCCCCTGCTTCTGGCAGCAGTGCCTAAGGAGCAGAGGCCTCACCCACCTCTCTGCAACCTCCTGGCAGGAGCTGCAGAGGGCAATGAGCTCCCCCCTCAGCCTCCTCTGCTCCACACTGCCCATGCCCAGCTCCCTCAGCCTCTCCTCACACCCCTTGCTCTCTTGGCAGCTCCTCTGGACACATTCCAGCCCCTCAGGGTCTGTCCTGTCTCCCAAGCACAGGAGATGAGGCCAAAAAGGTAAGAAAAGGTAAGTTATCTTTGTTACCTTAAAGGTAAGAAAGTGCCTGAATTGTCCACATCTAGTAACAAGAAATGGAAATCCATACTCATGTAACTTCCTCCAGTTTGAAATAAGGGTCTTGTGACATTATTCCAGGCAGTGGCTGAAGGAACAGGTGAAACAGGGCTGAGTAAAAAAAAGTTCTGACTTCTACAATGCCCATCAGCTGCTCTGCACTCGCAGGAGTCTCTGCAGACACTCCAGTATGAGTCAGTCATTGCAAGCACAGTAATTTGGCAACAGCCAAATTCAAAGTGTCTGCTGAGAAATGCAATTTTGTGTGTAGAATAGGCAACTATGACACTGGGGAAATAATAAAACCAACGGTTTAGAGCAGCAGGAATTATTTAGGATTAAGGAAGCAACACCTTCCCAACATTTCTCAAATTTCATTTTCAATGCATTTTCAGTCTTGTCCTCTCCTTATTCTCTCCATGGATCATGTAAAGCAAGATGTACAACTAGAATGAATTGAGGAAAGAAGATATTGCTATCAGGAATCACTTTTCTCACCTCATCCTGTACCAGTGTCTTTAAGACACTTTTTCCTGTCTTCAGATTTTCTCTCTCAATTTTTCTTTACCAGGATTTTGTCCACCGAGTTTTCTGCTTTGGAGCAGCTCCACCCTATTTTCTAAATCCCTTCACCCCCATTTCTTTTGATATCACAAGCCATCTCTTTTCACACAAAGGGAATAGCTGCTACTTGAGAGGTAGATGTACAGTTTTCATGATCTAAACCTATGTCTCTTGAGCTTTGTTAACGTCCCCTACCAAAAATAGCTCAAGAAAACCTGAGAGATTTAAAGAAAACCAATGCTGGATCTCCATTATTAAAAGCAACTCAAAACCAAATGTCTACGAGCAAATTACACCTGCATCTGACTATTCTAGACTGAGAAGATTCTGATCAATAAGTATTATACTTAAGTGTTATGCAACTTGGGCAGATCTCAAACATAGAAGNAGAACTTTGAAGTTATTAGGCTCTGTTGTGTGAAGCTTGACATGCACTAATAAGTAAATCTTTCCCTGATAGTTGGTAACAGCTCCTTTGTTTCTCCAGCTCCCACTTGAGGGAAGGATTATACACTCAATCAACCCTAATGGCTCCCAATAAGACAAACCAATCCATTGTATCTATTTAATTCCACATACACATACTGAGGCCACGGGCCAAACTCTGTACAGAGATAAGCAAGCACTAAGTAAAGCATTCAGATTTCTCTGCAGGCCTCCAGTGCCCCACACTATGAACAGTCACAGTTAATACACAACCCCTTAGCTCCAATTGTGAGGTAAAAAAACTCAAAACACATCCATAGATCTCATCTTTCTCTTGTAGAGACATCCTGTACCAGAATCCCAGAATAGCCACAGACCAAGGAAGAGGGGGGTGAGTGGTGGAGAAAATGTTGACCTATTTAATAACGAGTAAGCCAAGATCCTGAAAACCACCACATGGCCAACAGGACCCACTGAAATTCTCAGATCTTCTCTAGATAGATCAAACACACAACGTGTTCTGTAGAATCTTCAGTGGTGTCTAGGGAAGAAAAATTATTTCTCTGCTTCTTCCTGAGCTTGTACCCATTTTTTCAATGTTTTATGAGAACACTAGTGTTAGGAAAGGGCAGACAATCAGAATGAAGAACAATCTTAGTTGCTGGTCATCGAGGGGTCTACTCCAATAATTAACTGAGGAGATTAAAATGTAGTAATGTGATATCCTAGCTAACACTGGTTATTAAAAATTATATATATATATTATTAAGCTCTCTGGATATACTATTTTTACAATAACTTAAGAAAAGGAAGCTAAGAAAATTCAATTACTGTAAGAAACACTTGGAAACTAAACTACCTCAAGAACATTGGATTAGGCTCACCACAATACAGCTAATCTTATATCAGATCAAATTCATTAGCCCAGGAAAACCATGGGAGTCACTTTCACACCCCTCCATGTTAGCTTCCCATTGTTACCCAAATAAGAGAAGCCTTAAGAAACCCTGCACTGTAAATACCATAAAACATGAACTCGACAATACTGCAGGGAAGAGGAGGGAGTGGAATTAATTAGCCATAATCATTATTGTCCTGCACCAAATCATTACCTGATGTGTATTTTTTCTTTACAAAATACAGAAAAAAGCAGGTCCAAATAGTCATGCTACTTGTCAACAGCCACATATGCCTGAAGCTCTCCCTTCTCAGGTGAATTCAGTGCACTCCCCAGCACTGCAGAGAATTGTGTTTGCAAGTACCAGTACATTGTTGAAAATAAAGATCTATGTCAGGTCAAGTTTCTGACTGCAGGAAAGTTAACCAGCTTACAGATTCAACCCTGGTGCATACAAGAGATACTTGGAAGGCAGCTGGAAAGCCTGTTGTGCTGAGTTTGTTGTGATGGGAAGTATGTATCACCTCTTTAAAAATTAAATGTCAACAATAATATTCTTGAACATCCTAAACACACCTTTATTTGTTGTAACATGGACTCTGAGTTCTCTTGTTCAACAAAATAAAAACTTCCCTGTTTCCTTCATGCCACTGGAGACGAGCCTTGTGCCTGCAGAGCAGCACGGCTCTGTATGGTGGGTGCAATGTGTCAAGGCTGGGAAAGGCAAGGATGATCATTTTACAGTTAACACTACAATTAAGAGAAATTATCTCAAGCTAAATAACTGTGATTATTTAGCCTTCCTCCCAAGGCAAAAGTTTGATCCCATTAACATGAACACGTGGCCCCAGGCAATGATTTGCCTTTATCTCAACTCAGTCCTCTTTGCCATGGCTACAGGCAAATCAACAGCAAGCCATGGCAGAGGAAAATAGGTCCACAAATCCAAGAGATTCTTCCTGTGCCTCTCATCTCAGCTAGCATTCAGGGTATTCCCCCTGCCTGCTACCCCACATTCAGGTGGTGACTTCACAAGGAGAAGCTCAAGGATTTGTACACCAAATATTTTGTTGTTTGCTTCCACGTGGCTCTCGCTCATTTCAAGCCTAATCAGGGTGTATTAGAGCTTGTTATGCTACACAGATCATGGTAAAACTCTGTTCCATTTTGCAGTTAAACTGATAAAATAATCTTGGTTTGGAATCTCTTCTGAAACTGTAAGTGTAAAAAAAAATAAATTATGTACAATAAATGTCTGGTTTTAGGAAACAGGGAATTCTTAAATAAGCCAAGAGCGAGGCAGATGTGTGGGACAGAGCTGTGTGTACTGTTCCCCTCCCACCAGAGTTCTGCACACGTCTGAGAAGACTTTTCTCCCAAAGGTCAAACACTTCATTACAGACACACAATAAAGTGGCTACAGACTCCTCAAAATAACACCCAGGGTTCTAGGCAGTCTGCAACTGCAGATCAGAGTGCTCTGGAATGCCAGCACCTTTCAGTGGAGAGCAACATCCAGAGAAAAAAAACAAGGCTCACAAAGAACCTTCACAATCTTCTCACAAGAAAAGAAAAGGTTTGGCACTACCCTCCAGCTCTGAAGAGATGTGATCACCCAGCAGTGGATTGCAGCTCCATCAGGAGCACCCTCATCACTCCCACACTGCTCTACACATCCACCTCTCTCCCACCCAGAGCAACCAGGTTAAAACACCTCCCCATTTTCTTTCTTTGCACTAAAAGCTCCTGAAGGCAGAACACTAAGCTGAAAGTTTAGTGAACAAAGTTTGGAAACTCATTTTCACCCCTTAAGATATTTCACAAGTAACATTGCTCAAGGTGAGAAGCAGCAGAGATTTCCTAGTATCTTGAAAAAAGAAAACCAAAACCAAACCAGCATCTAGCTCTGTCACCAAGACCACCCAGCTCAAAGTACAACCACCAGGAATGTCATCCTCAGACTAGGCCAAGGGTTGCACTGTGGAAAAGCTGCTGGACATCAATCACACAAAGCATCCAGTATGAGGAGTGCCTGCCAATTCACTCCATGGGAAGCACCCGAGAACCCAAACGTGCTGCAGAAGGATTCAACAAGATATTTTATGGCATTAACACAGCTGGTAACTTCAAAACATCCTTTTCAAAGGCAGCATTACAGCAGTGGCCCTAGAATAGCATCTGTATTGAGAAAGGTGTCTCCTCACACCTTCAACGTGACAGATCTCCTTCAAACCATAAACTTCTATCACCAGCAACAGCTGTGCCACAAAAACATGGCTTTTGTCTCAATTGCTGCTACCGCGCTGTAGTATCCTCACGTTGCCTTTCCCGTGGCAGACCAAACACTCTGTCCTTAACCAAGTGAGGTGCAAGTCAGGCAAGAATACTTCAAAACTTGACCCATGAACATTTCCAAATAAGAAAAGCAAACATTAGGAAAGTGCATTCTAAACCAAGAACAGCTTCTTTTACAGTATGAACCTGAGACTTCTCCAGTTTCCTCCACGCTTCATTAGCCTCCCAGGGAAGGAAAGAAAACACAGCAGTGTTGGGTTGTTTGGCTATCAACAAGTTGGGACCCAGCACACTCGGTTCAGACTATTTCGAGAGAAACAAGCACCTTGGAAAAATGAAACTTGTAACATCACTTGGGTCGTGACCACCCAAAATAACACCAGGTAACGACGAGGAAAACCATTGTAGACGTTGGGTGCGCACCAGGGGAAGCAGCTTTTTCATTTCAATCGCTGTGAACACCACGCGGGAACCGCTCTTCGCTGTAAAGCCTGCGGCAGCAGCCCTCCCCGGGAACGGCAGGAGGAGCGGTGAGCCGCTGAAGCCCGTGCGGGGCGGGTGCGGGGAGGGTGCGCGAGCGGCTCCCCGCGCAGCGCGGCCAGGCGGCGGGGGGCTGCCGTGCGGAAGCGCGGCCGGCAGGGGGCGCCGTTGCTCGCGGCACGGGCCGGGCCGGGCGGGCAGCGCCTGGGGAGCGGCGATGCCGCAGGAACCGGCCCCGCGCACCCGCCCCGCACCTCCCGCCCCGCTGCGGGAAAGGGAAGGGGGTAGGAAAACGCGACCCTCCTTCCCAGCGCGACCCTCGGGAGGGGGGTGGGGGCGCGATCCGCCCCGCCGGCGGTCCGGGGAGCCGCGTGCCCGCGGGCACCGCTCCGCCTCGGCATGGGCGGGAGAAGGGACGGCCACCCTCTGAGCCAGCACCCAGCCCCAAACCCTACGTACTCACCATATTGACTTCCGAGACCATATCTATGCTGGCAATGTCTATGTTCATGCCAACAGCCACTGGGGGACCTGCAAACCAACAAGATGGTCCGCAATGTGATCTCCGGCAACTTAACTCGTTCTTAACTTACGAGCGGGACTCGGACAGCACAGAAACGCAACCGCGTTCGAACAAAACCCGTCTGGAGGGTGCGGGGGTGAAGGGAGGGCAGGCAAAAAGTGCTCCCCGCACCTTCCCTCCCCCGCCCTCCCCAGCGCCAGCCCGCGTGGCACCGGTCTCACCCCGCGCCCCCCGCCCACGGTGCTTTATGTAACGCGCGCACACGTGCGGGCACCCCGCACCCCTCACCTCGCCTGCGGGCAGCGGCCCGGGCGGCCGAGACCCTCCCCAACCCGCGCCGGCCTCCGCGGCCGCGACCCCGCACGCCTCCCGCAACCCCGCGCTTCGGGGACAGGGGCAGCCCGGGGGACGGGGGCAGCCCGGGGGACGGGACCGGGGCCGGCGGGGCCCGGGGCCGAGGGGACGCCCCCAGCGAACACCTTCGCGATCAACAAAGTAGCTGGAAGTAGGAGCACGCAGGGGGTTAAATGACATTTTTGTATCAGTTAACAGCACATCTTGGACTCAAAAATAGTAACTGTGATCACAGGCACATTAGGCGGAGAGGAGAAAACGTTGGGTGAACTTAAAGAGATTTGCATCTCGATAAAAGCAGTGAAAGAAGGGTTTAATTACACGTCAGTAAAGTGTGGGCACACGCACGAAATGAGGGACCGATTACAAACGTACGGGAGATTTAAGTGATCGCATTAAGAGCGTCCAGCGTTAAGAAAATTGACTAACAATGCTCTTAACTTTGGATCAGCTGGAAAAAAAAAACGCCAACACGCACGCACAGCCCAAAGCAACAGCACCCACCACACGTTTCCACACCACACACACCGAAGCTCCACAGCCTGGATGTGTAATCGCTCTTATTCCAAAGCAGGCAAATTACCTCCAAAATCTGGCCTCAGGCGAATGTCGTAGCCCTTCAGCAGTCTATCCACGGTTTCCTTTACCAGCGACATGTTACTAGGGTCATTGACGCTAAAAATCAAATCAGATCAAAGCATTTTACTGTATGATTTCTTATTTCTCAGCCCCCATTCCTCTCAGCATCAGCATGCAGTGAGACCCAAAGTAAAGCTGAAGGGGTACCTTGATCACTTACCTCTGTGCACACACCGCGGCTATTATTAAAGGGAATGACCAAATCCCAAAGTATCCCTTTTTCCGGACTCTCAGCATCCCTTTAGCTTTTGATATGATTTAGGGTTTCAGTGAAGAGAAGAAGAGATCCAACTTATTCTGGCCAGTGCAGTAATTCTAATGCGAAGCGCATGCGCACGGCGTACCACAACATCAAAAGGAGCAGTGGTTGCTGCTGGAGATGGAGCAAATTTCCTTGCCAAAAAAAAAAATAAAAAAAAATTAAAGGGGAAGAAGGAAATGCATTATTTTTCTCAAAAAAAACCCCGACAAGTCATCCACAGGAGGATCGAATATATTTCTTTGTTGTCTTTTGTGGGCAGTATAGAATCTATATCACAGCAGGGAGAGAAGTTTTAGGAGTTGCAGGGCACGGCGGCTTGGCAACCTAGTTTAAAGCGGGGGGGGAGGGGGCGGCAGGGGCTGGACGGGCTCGGATGAGATGAAGGGGGAATAGGTTACAGAAGGGAATGGATGCGAGGTGCCAAGGCAACCTTGGGGGGGGAAGGGGGCAGTTTAACTTTCTGATCCCTGGAACGCACCGCCTGGAGCGAGGCGAGGTGCGGGAAGGAGCCGGCGCTCCCACCGGGGGCGGGCGGTGGGGGAGGAGAGGCGCTGGGCGCTACAGTATTTCTCATTAAAAAATAAATAAATAAAAAAACCCCAAAGAAAATATGACAAATAGTTTATTGGAAACAGAGATGGAGCCGTTTCCTTCCTTACTGCGCCGCAAAACGCCGTTCCGGCGGCAGGGGCACCGGGGAGCGAAGGGGGTCTCCGGCTGCCGCCGCCTCCCACGGGGCATTTGCGGTGCATGAGGGACGGGCGCGGAGCACCCTCGGCCCCATCCCGCGGCCGGGCCCGCCGGCTGCTCCCGCACATCGACCCACGTTTCAACCCAGGGATGCGAGTTCCTCAGGTAGAGCTAAGCCGAGGCTGGGGGAGGGAGGGAAAAGGGGAAGAAAAATACCACCCCGAAAGGCAGTCAACCGTCTACTGCCCATCCAGACCCCGCGCAGGTTCGCTAGCCCACTTACCTGGGCGGGCAGAGCACCCGAGCTCTCCAAACGCAGCGTGGGATCCAATTAGTGCCTTGGAAGAAAGCCGGAGGCGAGCGGAAAGCCGGTTCGGGGATGCTTTCGGTGATATTTAAATCCTGGGCAGAAAAAAAAAAGAGAAATAGAAAGGAGAGAATGGAAAAAAACCCCAAAAAACCCAAACCAACCCCAAAGCCCGAAAACCACCAAAGAGCGGGGTTAAATCATGCCTCGCAGATCTGTGTGGTGCTCGTAGCTCCTTTTACACTGCCACCATCACCTCCTCCTCCCGCACACACCCGCACGGCCCCACGGCTCTGGGCGTGCTCGCGTCCTCGGCCGGCCCGGGCTGCGCGGGGAAGGGATTGGGAGCGCTCCCAGCGTCAATTAACAATAGAAATGGTTAACTCGGTGGAGGAGGGAGGGGGGGGGGGNGGGGGGGGGGGGGGGGGGGGGGGGGGTAAAAAATAATAAAAAGGAGGAAAAAAAATAAATCAATCATCGGGCGGGCGGGGGTGGGTAGCGGGGAGGTACAAGGGTGAGGGTGCTGCACAGACAACCCGCTCCTCGCCCCCTCCCCGACACAGCTCGCACGGAGCCGAGGAGCTCCGGAGCTCCCCCGTCCTCCTCTCTCCGCCCCCGGGCCGGGCCGCTGCCTGCCCCGCTGCTCAGGTTGGGTGGTGCCCCGGGGGTGCCCGGCACCCACACACTGCCAGCGCAGTCCGGCCGCGGGCGGGAGCAGTCCGGAGGGGTGCAGGGCAGGATGGGGTGCAGGGCCGGGGAGGAAAGGGGTGGCTCCTCGGGAAGGGCTGAGGGGGGTGCGGCGGGATGAAGCCTCACCTGGGGGAGGGCGGAGGGGGAGGCGCTGCCGCAGGGAGACGGGCAAAGCGTCAAACAGCCGGCAGCCCCGAAAAGCGGGCAGCCATTTAATGGGGACCGGCAGCTACCTCGAGCGCTGGAGAGCGGGGAAGCCCCGCAGCATCCACCTGCCGCTGAAGCGGGGCCAGGGGACACCCCGCACCACCCCGCAGCTGCGCGTCCCCTCCCTCCGCTGCTCCCGGCGGCGCTGGCGGAGGGGCGAGCGGACCGAGCCCCCCTCTCCCGCCGCTCTCAGCGCCTCACAGCACCGCACGGTGCCTTTGGCAGCGAGCAGCTGCTTGGGTTGGGTTTGCTTTTGCTTTTTCTTCCAGGGAAAAAAAACCCAACAAACAAATGACATCCTTTTGGGGGGCTGGGGGGGAAGTCACCCAGACGTATTTTCACCACCTTCTCGTCTCTGTAACAATTGGAATGACACAGACAGAAAATACACTTGCCCAGATGAAACAGACAAGAATTTGGGTGGGAGATAAATATAAACCGCCTCATTTTATCATCCAAAAGACACCCCCACATACAACTAAGCCAAAAAAACGTTGAAGAATTTGTTACCATTTCAACACCCCCATCACCCCTACCCCCATTTCTCAGCTTGCTGGTTTTCAGCTGGTGCTCCAGAGCCACGCTCCCTGCTCCCCAGTGGAGGTTTCTGTTCACACAGCTCGTGTGTGGTGCCAAACCCCTTGAGATACAGCCCTGAGAGGAAGATGGTGGATACTGAACAGCAAAGCCTTCAGTTTAGGTGTACAGTAGGCACTTTGGTTGGACTGGTTTGTTTTCTTCCTTTTTCCTGCAATCAGAACAGGAGGTCTTGAGGCAAAACACTTTATCCTGTCCTGTGAAACTCCGCTGCAAGTGTAGTTTAGGACTACATCTGACACTCCAGATTTCTGAGCTGTTTCCCAGTCTTTGCTAAAATTACCATTACACCCCAGAAATGTTTCATTCACCATGTCTCGCTGTGAAACAGGGATCAGTAAGAATCCGAGGCTGAAGGCTGGACTGACAGAAAATTTTGATTTACATATCAGCATAAAATCAGGGGCAGAAAACTCCCGTGTTTCGCTGGGAATGTTACAGTGGCATACCCAAGGATTTCGAGCTATGCCAAGATACCTAGCGTTTGTTCTCTGGTCTGGTGTATTCACTAATAATCAGGGAACACTCTGGGCCCAGTGTGCCACATGCAGTAAAACCTGCTCTCATTCTGCCTATTCCAGAAAAAAAGGAATGGAACATCTCCAGAAACATTCAGTACTTATGGATATCATGGTGGATTATGCAAGGAAAATTAATGTATGTCCTTGGATTTTGGAAGTGTACAGATTGGGATGAGCTGCATCACTCATTGCTTTTGCCAGCTGTAAATGCAGAGTTGTCCAAATGGGTACATTTGCTTACCCTCTGAAACCAGTAACATGTCCCTACCCTCACTCCAGGCTCTGTGTGCCCGAACAAGTCCGTGGGATAAGAGGTATCATCATTATGTATATTGACATTGAGTACAGTCATACAATACTTCTCAGCCTTTGCTACACACTTTTGACAGTACCACTTTTTCTCTGACCACATGGCTCTGGTCTATCTCTGTCAGTCAAAATTTCTCAGCACCTTCAAAATCTCCCATTTATTTTAAGCAACTTGTCAAATAAATTGTTCCCCTCTTTTTCTCACTTGTGTCTGTGTGTTTGATTGAAAAGGAGAGGAAATAACTGGTGTGAAGACCAGTATTGGCAAGATGCAGAACTGTTCATAACATGTTTAAGGATTGCTAGGGGTTTGGATGTCTTACAATGGGGAAACAACCTGGTTCCCAGCTGGATGTGACACTTATAGCTCTAAAAATATCTCAGCTAGATTACAAGTACTATAATCTTGCAGAGAAGCCAGCAAAGATAGTCATATTGCAGATATTTTGATTCTTAAGCTTTCAAGTTTGAGGAGCGCAAGAGAATACTCCCCAAAATTGAAATCTTTTAAATTAATGCCTCACCGTCCTTGCTCACCATCACGTGACACTACACAATAAGTGAACAACACCCTACTTTGCTTGTCCTAACCCTTGGCTGTAGCAATATCTTCCTGTCACCACAAGCAGCATCTCAGGCCATGTGCTGAGAACTGCACTCAAAGTGTTTTTCGAGGGGTTTGCTGAAAATATAGAGAGAATGCAAAATATGCTTTCAGATAGAACCAGAATGTCAGGACAGGTTCTCAATCACTCAGGTCAATGAAGACAGAAGAAATGCTGATTTATGCTAGCCCAAGAACATTTAGCCCTGTATCACAAATAATGTGAGCAACAAGGGCAAAACTCCACTTAAAAGAAAATATAAAATCTCTTCACAGCACCTCACTAGGTTGGTATGAATACAGGTCTATCAAAGTGATGTTTCATGAGACTTTGAGCATTTGGAGAAGATGTAGCAGTGTTAGAAATGCTTATGAGACTTGTTTCCATGTATTGGATTTTACTCTCAAAATTTCCAGAAGAAAGTTAGTAATAAATTATGTGGATGCATGTTTGCCATTCCCAACTCCCATAAAGCTACACTTTCATGTACAATAACACCAAACACAGCCAGTCCTTGTAGAACTGTCCTCAACAAGGTTTCAATGGGCTTTATCTTGCTTTCACTTTGGGTCACTTTGGGTCTCCAGCTCTACCATGTCACAGTCCATGCCCCACACACCATCCCATCATCAATCAGCTCATCACCATAAAGGTCCCTGTTCTGTCACATACCCAGAAAAAAAGAATATTCATGTAGCTATTCCTTGATCCTGACTTACATGGGAAGTAGAATTCACTTGTGCATAGTGACAATCTTCTGGGATTCACAGACTGGTATTAGCATCAACTACTGCATATCCTGGGATGCATTAGGAGAAGTGTGTCCAGCAGATCAAGGGAGGTTCTCCTCCCCCTCTACTCTGCACTGGTGAGACCCCACCTCGAGTGCTGTGTCCAGTGCTGGGCACCCCAGTTCAGAAAAGATAGAGATTTGCTGGAGAGAGTCCAGCAAAGGACACCAAGAAGCTGAAGGGAATGGAGATCTCCCTGCTGAGGAGAGGCTGAGAGAGCTGGGGCTCTTTAGCCTGGAGGAGACTGAGGGGGGACCTCATCAATGTCTATAAACATGTTAAGGGTGAGTGTAGAGAGGATGGAGCCAGACTTTTCTCAATGTCATCCAATGACAGGACAAGAGGCAATGGGAGCCAGTTGGAGCACAAGAGGTTTAAGGTCAACACAAGGAAGAACTTTTTCTCAGTGAGGGTGCCAGAGCTCTGGAATGGGTTGCCCAGGGAGATTGTGGAGTCTCCTGCTCTGGAGACATTCCAGATCCACCTGGATCTGTTCCTGGGTGACTTGGTCTAGGTGACCCTGCTCTGGCAGGGGAGTTGCACTAGATGATCTTCTAGGTCCCTTCCAACCCCTAATATCTGTGAATCTAAAATATATGCAGAGTTTCCCCCAAAGCCCTGGTGTCTGACCTGACAGGGAAACTGCTCTTGGCCCTCACAAAAAATGGAATGGGCACTACTGCACAGAAACCAAGTTGCTCAGGAAACAAGTACTGCTTGGTACAGTGTGAATTTAACTTAATCACAACTATAAATGGGATGGGCAAGTAGCAGCCTCTTAGTGGTTTACATCCTCCTACAGGACTTGGTTTGCTGGAGCTCCTGTTTGTTCATTCTGTGAGTCATTGTACGGCATCCCCACGGGGTGACAGACATTGCAGATAAGAACTTAGCCCATAGCATGACCTAGGCTGTGCTTTGCGAGTCAAAGACCTGCTATATCTTTCAACAAAAATCTTTTGTGTAGCTTGGGATCAAAAGATCTTTGATGTATATTGAGAAAAGACTTTTGATCTGGAATTGAATTACAGATTTTTTTCTTAAATGGAAGTAAAAGGTTGTGCGGGACATCCACAAGTGCTTTGATTGCAGACAATTGTTACAGCTCAATGGGGACTGGATTGAAATACAAAATGCCTGGCACCTAGAACTACGATGGAATGAAATCTACAGTCCTCTTATCAAATCATGAAAGCACCACAAAAGCCCCATTTCCTTCAGAGTGGCTGAATACATTATTTTCACAGCAATACAGACAGCAGCTTCTGAATTCCTCACTCTGAGCTACATTGGCACCTAACGAGGACTAGAACTAGGACATTGGCACCACAGCAAGGAAGGCAGGGCAGGGCACAAGGAGTGGCTGCATAGGGTAAGGACAGTCAAACATACACAAGACAGCACAAAATGTACACCAAGATGATGTCACTCTGGCTAAATCTCCTCCGTGCTGTTTGTGCAAGATTCAGCTCGGAAAGCAGATTGCAGAAGCCTGTTATTAAATTAATGGAGTGGCATTTGTCTGCATCAATTGATTGCAGGATTTGGTCTTCTTTTCTAAGCTCTCTTGGACAGAAAGTTGGTTTCTTCCATTTTCTTTTTTCTATGGGGCAATACTTTGCAGGATACTGCTATAAACAGCACTGCAGGGTTCTGAAATGGTCAGGTGGAAGCTTTGCTGAAAAATGAAAAGGATTTTCTTTTGAAAGCCATTTAGCTTCAACCATCAGTATTTGGTCTCATCCAACTCTACACGAGTTTTTCAGACTGAAATGGAAATCTACATCATTTTAGCTAGATTTGTCTTAGCTGGAAGGCCCTCGCTGCTTCAGAAAAATCCTCATTGTTTTTACCACCACAACCTTGTATAGGGGAGGGGAAAAGAGGGTGTGGGGGAGGAAGTAGGAACCAAAACAGGAAAATGTAAGAATTAAATTAACAGGGCATGTGCAAAAGTAGCGAAGAAAGAGATAAGGAAGCACAGTGGAGACAAGTGTTACACCATGGCACAATGAAATACAAAGAGAGATGAGCTGTTTATTTGACAGGGTCTCAAAAAAGAAAAAAAAATACTTCTTAAACTAACATACGTGTGGAAGGCCTATCTCAGAAATCAAACTCAGTTCCTACATCAGTTTGTTCTCTAGACAAAGGGAGATTACTGAAAAGTGATCACTGAAACTCCTGACCTCTGTGATTCCAACTATCAAACATATTTTGATCCAGATGAAGTATTTTTAGACTTACTGTTTTTCCTTTAAATAAGGAAACTTCACAGAATACTTTCAATCTAACTTGCCATTTGTACTTGTAAGATGCTTTTTCACAGGAAAAATATCTTCATGAACACCTAAGAAGTCAGTGGTGACCAGCATACACCAGCCAAAGCATGGCTTCTGTTTCAGGAATGCAAAATATTTTCCATGTTTATTTGAAAAGATACCAGTATTCTGCAATGCACAAAGTCAGAAGAGCTCCTTATACCTTCTGGGAAGCGACCATCCAGGTTAGAACGTGCTAAGAGTTCAACAAGTGCTATCAGTGGATCTAAGCAACACTCTGAGTGCTCTTCCAGCAGACTTTTTTTCAGTACCAACTAGGAGAATCCAAGTTCCTACCTTCCTGTGAAAGAGATCCCAGCTGTGCTAGGAAGGGAGATGAAACTGCTTTCTGCCCATGGACAGCACCACTGTTTAAGCCTTCCTGGAGAACAAGTGGAGAACACATGGTGCTTCTCCTTGTCTTCCACCTTCTTGCATGTCCACTCCCAGTGGAATGGCAAGGCACGTGTCCAGCAAACACACAACCACTGTTCTACCCTGCCCAGAGAGCACCTCAAGAGGGAACTGGCTGGGGATCAAAGCACAGCTAGAGCAGTGTGAAACAGGTTCAACCAGAGGAGTGTACACACAGCCCACCAGAAAATGAAATTAATTTTGTATGGAGTACAGCAGTGCTGCAGATCAGTCCTAGAGGAAATGATACTGATCCTGGGAAAACAATGCTGAATACCAGGGCAGGAAAAAAACAAACCAAACAAGCAGCCATGCTCAAACCAACAAAACTAACTGAAATAATCCCTCTCACGAGGCAATACACAGAACAAAATTTAGCAATGCTGTCAGTATTTATCATTGTGCATCCAGGGATCTCTATCAAATGCCTCGGAGTTGCTGTGAATAGTTCTCTTCCATTTTCTCCTCCCAGCCCATTTTGTGCTCATACCTGGTCATGTGCAAGGAAGAGATCTCATTCATGCAAATAAGTTATTACAAGACATGATGCTGATTCACAGATGAGGTAGATGATGATCACACTGACTAAGCACCCAGGCCAATTCCTACTGAAATTAATGGCAAAATCCACATTCACCTCAGGATCAAAGCCCTGGTAGAAAACTGGAAAAGTACCTGAGTCCCAGTTATCCAACAACTTCTTACCAATGTGGTCTGTACCACATTCCCAAGGAAATTAAATACTTTGGAACTTGTACCTAACGAACTACTAGATGGAAATGAAAACTGGATCTTTTCTGAAGCTAAAGCTTCCAAACTGGAGGATGTGTTCTGCTGTGGAGAGGGCAGAGTCTGCTACAGGTATGCTCAGTCCCCAAGCAGGGGTAGTGGGACCTCAGAGGGAGGCTGAAATGATTGCAAATTGCCATTCTGAATTGGATTTCAACAACCTCCTCCCTAATGTCAAGGGCCATCTCATAGCTATCGCCCATATGTCAACATAAGGTCACTTTAACAACCAGTATTATTGATCAATCTTCCAGACATGGACAGTTCAGTGAAACCTTAACAGAGCAATAAAACTGTCCTCAGAACTGCTTGGAAGAATTGTGAATTAACCGGCCAGCCCAAGTCTGTCACTGGGAACAGAGGAGCAGCTCTGGAGAGTAATACTAATCACGGTATTAACTGTGGAAATTTATTCTCCCAGGTGAAAAAGCAGCTGAGTAATACCCATATCTGACGTGGTTCCACAGCACTCCAAGCACTGCTCTGCATTTTGTATCTAAAAATGGCAATGCTGGACATCTCCTGACACTGTGAATCAGAAGTAACTATTCAAATTCGACATCATTACAAAATAGCCCTTCTAAAAGTAGAGTTTAGATAAGACCTTCTTTGTAGAGTAAAATAATTACACATATTTATTTATGTATTTAGCTTAACTTCGGTTGCACCCAACCCTAGCTCTCTATGAAAAATTAAGTATGCCTCATGTAACTTCCACTACAAAGCTTGTTAATCCCACCTCTATACATTAATAACTCGTATGTCCATCGTGCCTCAGAGTTCAAATGCAGTAAGAGCTGGACCAGTCTTTCAAGTATCTTTTAATTTCTCTGGTCACACTCTATACATGTAGACAATTAGCATCACCACAAAGCATCAAGGATCGTTTGCACACATCAAGAAATGAGAGATAAACACTTTCTTCTCTAGTTTCTTGGAGTTTTTCTATCTGGAGTTTGACCAGCTTCTTCCCAGCATTAGTCTTTGCTAGGACGTTTTACACCGAGTGAAAGATACAGTTGACACTGTCACAACTTATTGTGGAGGCTGTGGGTAAGAGTTGTTCTTTCAGGGCAAGGCTGATGGATGTTGCTGTCATTCACTTGTAAGTTTTTTTGTTTTTTGAACCCATCAGTTTTCTGATGATGCTGTATCAGCCCATAGCCCCCTAGGGGAACACGCCATATGCACGGGAGATTTATCCATTGCTGCCACATACAATTCTGCATGATTGACCTCTTTTTTTTTCTTAAGGTTATTACAATATGAAGTTTGTTATGATTCAAATTTATGTCTCTGCCTTTCCCTATTCCTTCACCTCAGGCTTTGTTTTGAGAAAAAAAGCCCAAAACCCAATTTCTCCTATTTCACCACATTCAAACATTCTCATAATAAATTTATTTGCAACAACAAACTTATCTCCTGCAAGGAACGAAAGTGCTCCCGTGTCACTGCTTCTATCTCCTGTGTGACTCTTTGTAGCTCTAATTTCCTCAGCAGTAACCTTGCCTTTCTTCTAAGAAAAGGATTTTAAATCCTCATTCCTCCAGACTACACCAGAGCAGAGAAATGAGGGCTAGTATAGAGATCCCTTTTGAAAGCAATGCATTAGTGCAATGAATAACTATCAAAGCTGCACACATGAGAAGCTTTGAGATAAACTTCAGAGGAGAAAGTTTGCACTTCTGAAACATGGCAAAATCTAGATTTTCAGCCAGTGACAAAACCCACAAATAAACAAACCTGTCTATGAAGAAAACTCAGGGTCTGTATAAATGGTTGGGACTAGAATCTACCATGCATCCTGAATAGCAAAATGCAAATTACAAGTCAAAGGTAGTTTATTCCTGTTACCTGGGTCTCTTTTCCACATTGCCCTGATGATAATGACTCTGTTGATGACTCTACACTGCCAATCCAGCACTATAATATTTTGAAGGTCACACCAGTTTATAGTGTCTTTTCACTCTGCACTGAATATGTGATTCTGTATCAATGTGTGCCAACATCTCCTCCTACCCCAACATCTTTTCCTCCCCTAGATGGGCACTGGACTGGTACAGGGCTCCATGCACCTGAGGGATAACTCTTAGTCTAAGATGGTCTTTCTTGGGCCACTTTAGAGAGATTTCTGAGTAAGCAATATTGTAGATGTAGGTCACGTGTCAGATTCTAGACAGGCCAAGACTACAGCATGACCCATGTTGCAGAATTTTCTTACAGTCTAGAGTGTTTGCTGGTCTTCAGACAGATTAGGACAGTCTGTAACTCAAGATCAGTGTATTCCAAAGTGCAGGAAATCTAGTAAGTCAATTAGAAGACCTGCATGGTTGAGCAAGGAACTCTTGCTAAAACTTAAGTTGAAGAGGGAAATATATAAAAAATGGAAAGAGGGACAGGCCACCTGGGAAGAATATAGGGAGGTTGTCAAAAGTTGCAGGGATGCAACAAGGAAAGCTAAAGCTTCCCTTGAAA